>JANJGK010006039.1:5000-27500 GCA_039081455.1 Macrobrachium rosenbergii
GGAAAGGGCTGAACTGCTTTATCGAGCTTTGGAAGCTAAGCAATCAGCTGAGGATGTCCCTCTCTCTGCTACGTGTCATCCTAAACCTATTCTTACAATGGTAAGAAAATTCTGGATAATCTTGATAGGTGGGGTGGAGACGATCCCGATAGTTTCTTCCCCTTGTTTTTTAAGAAAGTTTCTAATTTGTTGTCTCCCTAGATAAGTAGATTCTAAGATTCCAAAAAGTCTTATGTCGACGTCGTATATTTGCGGATGAGCGCAAGCTTAGTAATGCAGCGCCTGTTCCAAAGAGCGGCATATCTGCAGGCTGCAGTAACTACAGGCCAATCTCTATCCTCCCTGTGCTCTCCAAAGTTACTGAAAAACTTATTTTTAAGCCACTATGTAAGTATGTAGAATCTAAAGGATTGTTAGCTGAAAGTCAATATGCACATAGGAAGCAGTTATGTGCCTGTGATGCTCTTTCAGACTTGACTTGCCATTTGCAAGGGAACCTTGGTAGGGGTTTTGAGTGCAGGGTAATTCAAATAGATTTTAGTGCTACTTTCGATTTAGTAAATCACAAGGCATTTATAAACTTCAGAATCTTGCAGTGGGTGGATATGTTTAGGATTCAAAAGTTTCCTTACATGTAGGCAGCAGCGAGTTGCTCTGTACGGGATCTCTAGCGGACCAAGGCCTATTTTGTCTGGAATTCCACAGGGTGGTGTTCTTGGTCCACTGATATTTTTAGTGTACACAAGTGATGGGGTTGTTGTCCTGGAAAACAAGATTGTTCAGTATGCCGATGATTCAACACTTGTGGGCGTAGTAAAGTCTCAACTTATGAGAAATGAAGCGGCCCTCAGACTCATTCGGGATATGGACCGGATCAAGGAATGGAGTAGTTGGTGGGTTATGAGGCTGAACTCCAGTAAAATGAAGACATTATAGATTAGCAGATCTCGTACAGATTTCCCATCCCATCCTCCCCTTCAGGTGGATGGAACTTTGCTGAATGAGTCTGAAGCTTTAACCATTCCAGGCGTAACTTTTGACTCATGTATAACTTTTGAGAAGCATCTAACGAAAGTTTCAGCAAATGATGCATGAAAGTTAGGTATTGTTCGTAAGGTCTCATATATTTATAAGTGATAAAATCAGTGCAACCTGTTTTAGGTCGTTTGTGCTTCCTTTACCAGAACACTGTTCTCCTAAGCGGATGCCTGCTTATACTAGAGATTTGTCTCTTTTAGATAGAGTGGTTCATGGTGGTAGGTTTCTTTTTCCTAATTGTAGCAGCTATGACAATGACCATCGATGGATGGTCTCTTTTTTGTCACTTTTTCATAAGTTGTATTTCAACAGAGATCTTTCACATTCACAATTAATCCCCGATCCCCTTTATCTGCCAAGAGCAACCAGTTTCGCTGAACAGCAGCACCAGTATGCAATAAATGTGCCTCGCTGTAGAACTTCTCAGTTCCAGAGGTGCTTTATTCCTCACACTGTTGGACTGTGGAACAGCCTCCCAGAGGATGTCGTGCAATTGGAACTTCACAAGTTCAAGCGATGGTGCAATGGATTACTACACTATTACTATTCTCCTTGCATTTTAATACATTTTCTTTATTTATTAATTTATTCATTTATTCTCCTTTTTTAATAAGTGGGATCTCTTCTTTTTGTATTTCCCTTTACCTCCTCTAACTTCTTCCTAAGCATCTCCATATTCTTTGGAAGCTTGAATTTCAAGTTAATGGCCCCTGTGAGATTGTTCCATATGATTAGGTTTCATCTTCTGAATAATAATAATAATAATAATAATAATAATAATAATAATAATAATAATAATAATAATAATAATAGATGTTGGCGTCCGGCTTTTAATACCCCCCCCCCTCTCTCTCTCTCTCTCTCTCTCTCTCTCTCTCTCTCTCTCTCTCTCTCTCTCTCTCTCAATGTATGCTAGGGTTTTGTAGCATTGAATAGAGTGTATGATAGTTAACAGGCCCTATGAAGGAAGGTAACATCGAGCATAATTACTATGTCAATCATTTTACATTTCTCTGTGCCCTTGTTATGCTCATATACTACATGATGTTATAGTTACTTCTGTTTGTTCTTACTATAATCTTTTATTCACTTTTGGTGTGCATAACGTCCTGTTTTTATTTCGAAACGTCTATTCTATCTTTTCGTTAATTGCAAAGTCTCTCTCGTACTCAGTAACTTAGCAAATTACATTTTCACATGGCTGTATTCATGTCATTCTCAGCCAACCATGGCCGTTAGTGCATCTGCATTGCAAGGTTTATCACGGAGAACCTGCTCATAGTAAATTCTCCCTCTAATCACATCAAGGGGAAAAGTCTCTCTAGTTATCCAGTTATCAAGAATAAGAGTAAGAGTGACACCTCTTCCAGCAACATAATGAGGAAAGTCTTGCAGGTGGGTAGTGCCGTCAGTGCACTTCACGGGTTGTACTGTAGGCATTACTTAATGTTCTTTGCAGCGTCCCTTCGACCCAGAGCTGCAACCCTTTTTATTCCTTTAACTGTACCTCCAAACAAAAGTTAAGTATATCTTAGTTTAACCAGACCACTGAGCTGATTAACAGCTCTCCTAGGGCTGGCCCGAAGGATTAGACTTATTTTACGTGGCTAAGAACCAATTGGTTACCTAGCAACGGAACCTACAGCTTGTGGAATCCGAACCACATTATGATGAGAAATGAATCTCTATCACCAGAAATAAATTCCTCTAATTCTTCACTGGCCGGACGGAGACTCGAACGCTGGGCCAACAGCGTTCTAACCGAGAGCTCTAGCCACCCCTCCAAAGAAGAACTAACTGTACCTCCATTCATATTCTCTTTCTTCCATCTTACTTTCCACCTTCTAACGATTGTTTCATAGTGCAACTGCGAGGTTTTCCTCCTGTTACACCTTTCAAACCTTTTTACCCTCAATTTGCCTTCCAGTTGCGTATGACTTCACAGGTCTCAGCGCTTGGTCTTAGGCCCAAATCCTATATTCCATTCCTACAATAAGCCAGTTACACAGTGCCACGGGGCATCCTCCTCCAGTTTTACGTAACATTTGTTAGAGCTAGAATCTTGAGACACTGGCCCGCCATGATAGGAGGTAGTCTCAGGTTGCCATTCACTAAGCAGAGAGGAAATATCAAAGGCGTGATCTCGCTTTTAAAAATGAAAGGTTATTGAGGATGAAGAAAATAATGGGATCATTACACAGACACTTTATCCTGCAAAACATTATTAGTTTAATGATTCTGCTGCCAAGTGATTGTTTAAAAAGAAACTCCTGAGGCATTCTTTCACAGGTGCATGTAACAGCTGCCAAGAAAGTTTCCGAATGTTGCGCCTCCACGGAACATGAACGCAAATCTAGTTTAAGTAACCAACTTCGTGATAAGAAAAGGGGTTCAAAAGCGTTGTGTGAGAAAAACTATATATTCAGGAAGGTGATATTTCCGTGATAAATCGAACATTTCGATAAAATAATGATCTTCCTTTCTCGTGTTATTCTTCTTCAAGATCTGCATAAAATATGATTTGTATTCTTGACGTTTATTAATTACTATCCTGTTTTGTGATAAATTCAACAAAATTATCTATATATATATATATATATATATATATATATATATATATATATATATATATATATATATATATATATATATATATATATATATATATATATACATATATATATATATATATATATATATATATATATATATATATATATATATATATAGAGAGAGAGAGAGAGAGAGAGAGAGAGAGAGAGAGAGAGAGAGAGAGAGAGAGAGAGAGAGCCTAATTTATCTACGGTAATTGAGAGCTCTTTCAGGGATATTTCCATTTATAAAACCCACCTGAATTCAACTTCTCCACCATCCAGTCGCTTCACATTTCTTGAGGATGAGTTGAGATAAACGCTTTTTGATCATAGCGTTTCAGACCAGCCCGTCTCATTTAAGAACTGATTTATATTCTCCGTCGTCATCATTTGCTGATTTTCCTCCTTCCTGATTTTCTCTTGCGGAAACATCCCAGAGAAATTCCTTCCTCCTTAAATAACCAAAGTTCAGCCTTTCATGGTTCTTGAGACTGCCGTCACTTTCAACCCCATTAATGAGGGTTGGCAGCATACATCATCATTGGTTTGATCTCAAACGCGCCTTGTGAAACTGTACTTACTTGGTGGTCGTTGGTATACGTGTGTATGTATTTGTGCATAGTATATATTTATATCTACATTTATATATATATATATATATATATATATATATATATATATATATATATATATATATATATATATATATATATATATATATATATATATATATATATATATATATATATATATATATATATATATATATATATATATATATATATATATATATATATATATATATATATATATATATATATATATATATATATATATATATATATATATATATATATATATATATATATATATATATATATATTTTTATAAATATTACTGCTGTTCGCCCTCGTAACATTTGATTGTAAATAATATCAGCCTGACCAAGACCGGGAAAAGCCATTGTCCGCATTAGGAGCGTCTTCAGTTCAAACTTTAACATCCGTTGGAGAAAGGAATAGGTAGCATTTAGGCATTTAACCCCATAGGAGAAATTTCCATATTCAACTTTAAGAATAGGTGGTCCTAAAGTCCTTTTTTCCTTTCTACCTGTCTCTCGTGGCGAATGTTTTTAACAGAGCATAGACGCCTAAGGCATGACTGTAGGCCTGTTTTGACCCAGGCCGGTCAGGGAACTACAGAGAGAAACTAGCCGCCGTCTCGGGCAGACGTCTGGAAGGTGGCCCTGTCCCCGTTCTTTTCCTATTATGCTATTAGTGAAGTGAAGAAGCAATTGCGAAGCCCCTCCCGGCGGTGTTGGTGCGTACAACGTTCGTCCTAAGGTAAAGTCGCTTTTTGTTCAAAACTTCGCCCATTCTTTTATCTTTTTTCTGTATTTCGCATTTCTTTTGTTTCCTCCTTCATCCCCCACTTACTGTATATGTGTTTACGAAGTCTAGATTAAGCCTCATTATTATATTGTTAGCTTCAACCCCGTTATTCCAGTAAAATACCTAGGATTTAGGGTAAGCAAAATCAGGTTAAATCTCGATGCTTTGTATGCCTCGCGTCCGAATGTTTGGGAGAACCGTTGCGTTTAAAATCAAATTCATCTCAAATATTCTTTGTTAAGGTTAATAACCCTTAACTGGCGACCTTTGGCTAATTAACGACTGTCTTTGAGGTTAACTTTTGGCTTCAAGTGGCAGGTTACGTGTAATCTTGGTTTGCAGGGCCGTAAAAATTACGTAAATTGAATAATACATGATCAACCAAGACCCTCACACGTAACATTGGCGACCTTGCGTAGAATCTAAAGTACATTTTAGAGAAAGAATCTGGAGAAAAGGAAATTAAAATTACATTAATTCCAAAGATAAAAGTCAGATATTGAATTCCATTTCATTCTTCCAAACAAGGAACCAGGCATAATAATAAGCAGTAAAAAGAACAGTTATAATAACAAGTGTAGCGAGAACTAGCGTAGGTAGGAAGTGTGCGACTCGAGAGCAGAGCGTCATAATTTATAACGGTTAAGACAAAGGGCATTTTACCGTGTTCGGATCGTGAGTCAAGTCGTTCAAGTAACGAATTCAAAGGCCGAATCGCGGAGCCCAGTTCATATACACAAAGTAATGTAGAAATCGCGTCGGCAATTCCGATCGTTATTGTTTGCATATTGCGGGAATCATTCAAAACTGTGTCAGTGAAGTAGCAAACGAACTGAAATAGTAATTTTACAATAAAGGTACCGTTCAACAACGTAAATTTACGCAGGCAGGCTAGCATTTCTCTTTTCATTCTTTTGTTTAATGTCCGGGTGAGAATACGATAACAAAAGACAAAGTTGTTTGGTAATTTAGTTTTCCATCCGTAACGTAAAACGCTATGCATGATTGGTATATTTAAAGTAAAATCTGGATACCTGCATTTGTTGCGTTGTTTTGAATTTGTTTGAAAAAGAAAATACCCGCCATCTTGGATTCCTCCGCCGTGTTCGCACGGTTGTTTTGAAATTGTTCGAACTGTTTGTGAGAGAACGGCCATTTTGGTGTTCCTTCGCTGCCAGAGGTTGTTTTTGAAATTTAGGCCTAACGGGAGCTTGGCCGCCATCTCAAAGACCTTGTTATTGTGACCAGACTCTGCCCGAGCCACTCTTGGGTCATTTTCTTTTTTTTTTCTTTCGTAGCGAACCCACCTCCTAATATCTTAGCTAGGAAAAAACCAAAAGATAATTTAGGCAGGGAAAGATAGGCCTTAGTTAGGAGTAATAACAAGTTCTTATACAGATACCTGCTATAAAAATCATATAAAGAGAATTTAAAATTTTACGATAAACTTTTGTGACGTCGGCTCCCAGGAAAATTAAGATAATAAAGTAATCCCTAAGGAAGCCAAGACGACGCATCTATATCATTTTATTGAGATCCATGCCATTGTGCATGTATAAAATCTTTGTTTACATGTTCTCAAGCAGCAAGAAATTCGCTGATTGAAAATCTCTCTCTCTCTCTCTCTCTCTCTCTCTCTCTCTCTCTCTCTCTCTCTCTCTCTCTCTCTCTCTCTCGTCGTTCAAGTAAGCATTCCTAACCTAAGTGTACGTGGCCCTCTTCAAAGAAAGAACGGCTGACACTAGGCTAATTAATTCGAATACAATAAACCAAATGAAAGAAACACCTCTGTCCCACAATAGATGAGGACAAGTTAAGAGTAATTACGATACAGTGATAAACTGTCGGTCACGAGTGAGGCCTGCTATCCAGACCGAAGCAAACAGTAGTTTTCACCCTCTGAAAGAAGAAGGGGCTAGCACTGGGCCGGTACTGGGACCAGCCACTCACGAGGATCCTTAAAGAAAAAAAAAAAAAAAAAAAAACAAATTCACTTTATTCCACAGTGCCAATAATTTGCAGCACTGTCATCACTTGAATAGCTTATTTCTCTCTCTCTCTCTCTCTTTTACCTTCCCTTTCTCTCTCATTCGATTGTTGCACTCTGCAGGGGGGTGTAGAGTGCCTTTCCTCCCATATAGCCTAGTTGGACTCCAGTAGAGGGTCCCTAGGAACACATTGGCACCATAAGTGCCACTAAGGAAAACAAAAGGGAACACAGAAGAGAAAGTTCTTCTGGGACCTAACCTGCACCAGTGCCTAGGGATACTGAGTGCCACCAGTGTGACCTGTACACGGCACACCCAAACTACAGTGCCACCTTTTGAAAGGGTGCCATGTCATTGAAGAGACACTTCCTCGCTGCCCAAGTACGCCCAGTCGACCCGGTTAGACGCCCTTCCCCACCAGAACCATGGCAGCAGAGCATTATAAAACCTTCCTGGGGCTGGGGACGGCGGCAGGTCTCACCGGCTCGGAACTTACCACCTGGGTTAAGGAGCAAGTGGACGACTTGGCCAAGCGGGAGAAGGAAGAAAGACTCGAGCAGAGGAAGTATGACGCCGAGCAAAGGCAATATGAAGAGGAAAGAGAAGAAAGAAGGAGACAGCATGAGTTAGCCTGCAAGGAAACTGAGTTAGCCCTAAAGGAGAAGGAGCTCGAGCTTGAGAGAGCGAAAATGGAGAATGCCGAAGCTATGGCTAGCCATCAAGCCTCCAGTCCTACACCTGCTGCATCAAACGCTCCAATTTCGAGCATCAATTCCCTAGTCCCCAAGTGGACTGAGGACGAGCCAGAAGCATGGCAGGAGGAGACCGAGGCTCTTTTCGATAACTACAGCACCACGGAGACGGAGAGAGCCTTAATACTAGCCAAGCATATGGAGGGAAAAGCCAAGGCAGCGCTTCGCTCACTGGAGAAGAGCCAGAGAGGCAACATGGCGGAAGTTCGTAGAGTCATTACAAAGGCCTACGAGATAACCCCAGAAAAATGGAGACAACGGTTCCGAGGTCTTGCCAAGGAAGTCGGCTGGTCTTGGACGGAATGGGCATGTCACAAAACCCAGTCCGGTACGCGCTGGTTCGACTCCTTGGCCTGCACGACGTTTGAGGATCTTTTCAATCGGACCATGCTAGAAGACCTTTTCCAATGTGTGCCTGGGCCCCTTGCGGTATATCTTAACGATAAACAGCCCTCCACACTTATGGAAGCTTGTCGCATGGCTGATTCGTGGGAAACTTTCAATCAGTCGCATAGCACCTCTCAGAAGCGAATCATCCCTCCGGCCTACCTCTCGAACTCCACTCGCCCGAAGAATAGACTGCCTAGCAAGACCATATGCAACTATTGCAAGAAGGGGGCCCACGGTGAAGCTGAATGCCGATACAAACTCGGCACTAATAAGCAGCCTAACCCTACAAGCCAGAACTCCGCTCCCGATTCATCCGCTCAGCCCTCTCCTCCAACAGTTACTGCAGGCCACCGAGCCCATCCAAAAGGCCCGTGCAAATCCTGTGGGGCTGCTAGCCACTACAATGCTGGATCTCCGGCCTGTCCACATCATGTCCCCACCACCAAATTTGTCAACCTAATCAGCACTTCATTTTCTGCTGCTGGTCCGCACCGGATCCTTTACCCCGAGAGACTGGAAACCCAGTTCATCTCGGTGGCCCCTCTTCAGAGCACTAGCCTGCCAGTGACCCTTCCAGTCACAGTAGACACTGCGGCAGACATTAGCCTGATCACTAGGGCCCAAGTGCCAGCCGGTGCTATGGTTGACGAAGAAACCCGGTGGGAAATGAAGTGGATAGAGGGCCTCACCATCACCGTTCCCACGGTCCAACTCCAGGTTACGACGCCTTGGGGTACGCTACCCCACTGCCTTGGCGTGGTAGGTGGAATTCGGCCCGGAGTGGCCTTCTTGTTGGGTCGGGATCTTCTCTGCGGAAGCCCGTCACCAACGCCACTCCGCAGCCACGTTACCTCCTCCACGGAGGCCCCATCTAACACTCTCAATAAGGTCAAACCTCCACCTTCCGCCCACCAAAGTGGTCCGCGGAAGGGGCACAACCCAAACTATTCCAGGCCTAGCCCTCTCCAATTGCGAAGGGCTGGCCCACCAAGAGGTCTTCCCCCTCTGCGAAGAGAGATTCAGGAGGAGCAGTACCGCTGCAGGACGTGCAAGCGGGCAGACCACTCCACAAATTGGGAGGGCTGCCCAACCAAGCAACGCCCAGCGGACGCCCCCGAACAAAACTCACCGAGAGGCTACGATCTCCTGCTGGGGCAGGAATCTCTGCCGCAGCCAAACCCAAGTCGTCCGAGAGGTATTGCACCTCCGGACCCCTTGTCAGGCATGCCTGACCCTCAACTGCTGCCAGTGCCACTTGCGAGCACTGAGCAATGCCAGACTCCGTCCGCCACGGACGTTGAGCTACCAATGGAAAAGGCCCCTATGCCGGGTCTAAATCATGAGGCGAATTCCCCTCCGGGAGATTTAGGATTCCCCATGCAGTTGATCATCGCGACTGGAGAGCCTCCAGCACCCGAAGCTTCTTCTTTGCAAAATTTGACTCCAGGGGATGAACCCCTGGAGGATCGAAATGGTACCCCTCCCTTGGAAGACCAGGAACTGGCATCCTCGGACGCAGAAGTCGAGATCGCTCTCGCTCCGGTTGTCGCAGCAGCTGGAGTAGGGAGTCCTCCCGCAGCTTTTGCAGTTGCCCCTGACTTCGCGCCCGCTAGCCCTTCTGGCCTGTCCCCGGAGTCGGTGCTTTCATCACCTGCTAGGCCAGCTACTGATAGGCCTTGGAGGAACCCGAAGAAGAAGAAGAAGGGGCGGAAGAGAGCCCAGTAGTTGCCGAGCTATACGCTCCTCCTGGCACTAGTGCCCTAACATCTAAGAGTGATCCTGGCCCCTTGCCCAGAGAAGGTAGCCAGTGTGATCTCTTCCTTTTATTTGTACCTAGCCTAGGCCGCCTTAAAGTACGGTACATCAATTTAGTAGCCTTGTTCCTTCCACTTACCACCGAGCCGCAGTAATCATGTAAGTAGCCTAACTAATTTCAGTAATCTTAACTATTGTGAAACGAGCCACGATGCTCGTGACACGCATGGCCTAAGACCTCAGTGAGGCACCCATTTATCATATGAGGCAACCCTCATGAATTAACTAGTAACTATTAATTGTATTAAACATAAACCATGTTGTAATTTAGTTAGAATATTAACTCTTATGTTGGTGCTACGGTCGGGTTAGGATAGGTTAGGCTAGGGAATATCATAGAATGTACCACTAGGCTAGGTCTAAAACACATCATGATTGTAGGAGGTAGCCTATAATAACCGTGAGCACCTTCTAGTACTGCTAGAATTAGGTAAAGTAGTGATTATAGCTCATATCCTATCTAGGGTTAGGTAGTTCTGTAGCTAGGTAGGCTAACCAGGACTAATCTGCTCAGGGGAAGAAGAGTAACCTAATAGAGGCGAACAGCTTGCTTAGTACAGACCTTCACGCCCGAAAAGGGAGTGAAGGCCCTCTTAAGGGGGGGAGCTTTTATAAATATTACTGCTGTTCGCCCTCGTAACATTTGATTGTAAATAATATCAGCCTGACCAAGACCGGGAAAAGCCATTGTCCGCATTAGGAGCGTCTTCAGTTCAAACTTTAACATCCGTCGGAGAAAGGAATAGGTAGCATTTAGGCATTTAACCCCATAGGAGAAATTTCTATATTCAACTTTAAGAATAGGTGGTCCTAAAGTCCTTTTTTCCTTTCTACCTGTCTCTCGTGGCGAATGTTTTTAACAGAGCATAGACGCCTAAGGCATGACTGTAGGCCTGTTTTGACCCAGGCCGGTCAGGGAACTACAGAGAGAAACTAGCCGCCGTCTCGGGCAGACGTCTGGAAGGTGGCCCTGTCCCCGTTCTTTTCCTATTATGCTATTAGTGAAGTGAAGAAGCAATTGCGAAGCCCCTCCCGGCGGTGTTGGTGCGCACAACTTTCGTCCTAAGGTAAAGTCGCTTTTTGTTCAAAACTTCGCCCATTCTTTTATCTTTTTTCTGTATTTCGCATTTCTTTTGTTTCCTCCTTCATCCCCCACTTACTGTATATGTGTTTACGAAGTCTAGATTAAGCCTCATTATTATATTGTTAGCTTCAACCCCGTTATTCCAGTAAAATACCTAGGATTTAGGGTAAGCAAAATCAGGTTAAATCTCGATGCTTTGTATGCCTCGCGTCCGAATGTTTGGGAGAACCGTTGCGTTTAAAATCAAATTCATCTCAAATATTCTTTGTTAAGGTTAATAACCCCTAATTGGCGACCTTTGGCTAATTAACGACTGTCTTTGAGGTTAACTTTTGGCTTCAAGTGGCAGGTTACGTGTAATCTTGGTTTGCAGGGCCGTAAAAATTACGTAAATTGAATAATACATGATCAACCAAGACCCTCACACGTAACAATATATATATATATATATATATATATATATATATATATATATATATATATATATATATATATATATATATATATATATATATATATATATATATATATATATATATATATATATATATATATATATATATATATATATATATATATATATATATATATATATATATATATATATATATATATATATATTAATAAGTTTATGTATTTCAACTCTCCCATAATATGAAACCTGTCACCCAAATTACCGGCACTTCTTCCAGTTTGTTCTTTAGTATAGTTTGCATATTGCGAATGAGAAAATACAAGAACAGTCCCCTTACATTCAGATAATGTTCCTCCACATCACTGTCAATTTAATCTAATTATTTCAGAAACTTGAAAGAAATCTTGGAAATGAATGAACGTTTGTACATGAAAATGAAACTTGCATCTGACATTTTCATCGAAACACTCGCCACGTGATGTCATCATTGTTGAACTATAATCTGCTTTGATAAAAAAAATAATAAACAAAATTCTCGTGTATTGAGGCGTAAAATTAAAACTTGCTTAATGAGAGTCGGGAATTTAGACAGCCAATGAGATCAAGAATGGCTGCCGATTTTAGCAGCTCCATGATGTATTTTTTTTTACGATGTTTTGCCTTATACGAAAATTTCATTACCAAAGTTGATTTCCAAACTAATGAATGATACCAGAGAAAAATATTTCCTCTACTACCACAGTTACATTCTCATGATATTATGCTTATCATATTATCTGTAGCATTAGTATCATAGGGAAGATACCCACATTGATGTAGGTGGAAACATAGTATATCGGGATATATATAAAATTAAATTCCACCTACTCACACATGGATCTTATACCTACCATCTTTAACACTCATCTTTCACAAAACACAATATATATATATATATATATATATATATATATATATATATATATATATATATATATATATATATATATATATATATATATATATATATATATATATATATATATATATATATATTATATATGCATATGTATATATAATACATATATATATAATGCATATATATATATATATATATATATATATATATATATATATATATATATATATATATATATATATATATATATATATATATATATATATATATATGTGTGTGTGTGTGTGTGTGTGTATATATATTTATGTTTTTCCTGGCCATCTAGTTTGAAATATTCTCTGTGAGACAGGTAGCAACAATTTCAGATAATTTTGCCTTGTGATTCTGAATTCGTGGGGGCCAGGGAAACATAAATCAAGAGGAAAAAGGGGGAATTTCATATGAGCATAAGGCTCTTACTACTGAGGAAAATATTGGGTAAACACGTGGGCAAACTTGCATTAGTACGGGAAAGAGGAATGCAAGTAAATTATTGATCCTGAAGGGGATTCCTACGGGATGGATGAAACTGGGGGGGATTCCAGACACAGTCCAAGAGGATTCCCTCTGAAATGAGAGATATGCACATTATATGCCAGTAATGAAAATAGACAAAAGAATAATGAATTCGAAGCTGCACTGAGGGTGCCAAGGGCTTCGATGAATCAATAATGGCTTAGCACTGCCGACACTCGAGGAGCACGGACATTTGACAAGAGATTCGGTGATTACTGGCACTCAAATTAAGTAAATGTTACGAGGAAAAGCGTGACTGAATGGATGTCCTTACAGAGCACGTTACCGTAAGGCAGATTTGGTTCCAGCGCAGAAAGCAGTCCGTGGATGACTTGCGATTTCCGAGTGCGAGGGCAATCTCCCACGTGGTAAGATGCAGGGCTTCAGTAAAGGGAAAGGCGATGGGAACTTCAAGCTACGCCAAGCAAATGGAGTGGGTCATCGGTCAGGCCAGCAGTCAAGGGAACACGTGGTTGGTGGCCGGAGTTCACAGAGGAAAAGTATACTTTGAAAGGCCACGTGGTTAGGAGATAAGGGCATCGTTGGGCCAGGGCATGGCGGTGATGGTGGTGTCTACTCTACACCACCTCGTTCAGCGCGCGTGTGAGAGCGAACCTTGGTCTGGTTTACGCTTTTATCTCCTCCTATGGGGCAGGGGGCATGTCCAACACATAGGGGGGTTGAGTCATGTTCAGCTGATGCCTGCAGGGGTTTTTTGCCTGAAAAGGACAACCAGACAGATTCACTTTTGCCTCGGAAATAAGAAATTATCTATGTAAGGGGAGTGGCCTACAATCGGTTTTAATCCCTTGTGTTCTGACCGTGCGAAATATCTATCGGCAGACAGTAAATAAAAAAAAAAAAAGGAGGAAGCAATTTGCTAGCGAGTTTTTGCTAATTATAATAGCTTCCCACACATGATGATGTACACACCTTCATTCGGGTGTGAACATCATATACAAGAATAAGTGGCAAATGCTTTACGTTACTCTACATTCTCCCTTGCAATGAACTTTACTCCCAAGGATTTATGAAACTGCGACATTACTTTTAATAACATACTGGAACAAATTTCTTTAACAGGACACAAGGTAATTTCAACACTTGCAAAAGAGTAATTACTTTGGATTTGGTTACACATTGATAACTTTATAAAGTGACACGAACAATATGAATTAATTAGGATTATAAGACCAAGTATATGAGGCTATGGCAAACAAATGAAAAGAAAGGTTATTATTCAAGAATTAAAATACATGGTTACTTAATTTTAGATATCCCCTAAATGCATGCAGTTAGTACAGTCTGCCTTGAAGAGGCTGTATAAATGATAAAACAGCGTCTATTTTTGTAAATGACATTCCCTTTATGTGATATTGTAATGACTATACATATTCGCATTAGTATTTGCTTAGCTAATAGTTCAAGGCATCACCAACTTCGATAGTTGACAGTTGTATGCGAGCAAGAGTATTCACGAGTTTTAATTCGCTAACCTTAAACTACGCTAATTTTATGCTTCCACTGCCCACACTTGAGTACAAGCTATAAATAGACACTCAATATTATGATGGGGTGAGCAGACAAAAGACGTGGGGTCTAAGACAAACATAGTTCTTAGAAGGAAGGGAAGAGGAAAAAAATAATAATAACAACAAAAGGAAAAATTAATGGGATGTTACGAAGGAAAATGTGACCACATGTGAAGGGCGGACACGTCTCTCGGACCTTATGAAAGGAAAGATAAATAAATAACTAAAAGAAGTAAATGATATTGGCAGTAGAGCTAAGGGAAAAAGAGTGAGGATTTTATTGTGTTAGTCGGGAATTTATCGTCCTTCGCCTATAAATTACGGCCCGGACTATCACTTCAGTCCCAGGGTGAGAAAAGTGCACCCGAAGGGCGCGACTCCTTCAGGAAGAGCTGACACGCATGCCTGTGCCAAGGTAGGGGCGCAAGGGCCTGCCACTTCTCACTCTGTTATTCTCAATGATTTATACAATTGCGGGGAATGGTATCCCGTATTTAATTGCCTCTTGTGGGGATAATTTAAGAAAAGGATTAACTGATGATGATAAGAGATAGAAGTTCCTGAGAAACGGAAGAAGAATACTGGAGGGCCTGACATCCCCTTCTGGATTAGAGGTGCCAAGGGGTTGTTTTGCCTGAAAAGGACAACCAGACAGTCACTTTTGCCTTGGAAATCAGAAATTATCTACTTAAAGGGAGTGGCCTACAATTGGTTTTAATCCCTTGTATTCTGACCATGCGAAATATCGACCGGCAGACAGTAAATGAAAACAAAAAAAAAAGGAGGAAGCAATTTGCTAGCTAGTTCTTGCTAATTATAATAATATATATATGTGTATATAATATATATATATATATATATATATATATATATATATATATATATATATATATATATATATATATATATATATATATATATATATATATATATATATATATATATATATATATATATATATATATATATATATATATATATATATATATATATATATATATATATATATATATATATATATATATATATATATATATATATATATATATATATATATATGAAAATAAGAAGGCCCATAAAACACTATTTAAACGTTGAAACCATATATTTCGGGCACTTGTTTCTGTGCCCCTGTTCACTGGTAGAATATGGACAGGTGGAAAGTTACAATGGTATATATACAAAAACATGAAGGTGTGGCCTTAGGCCTCCGATGTTAAGGAGGTGGCGTTTCTTAAGAAGGAGGAGATTGACCAAATTCCCTAGTGGTTTTTGGCCTCATTAGCTCCCGTTTGGCGATGGATCTGGCGGTCGCGTTTCTTGGGTCATCTTCTTCAAAAAGGGTGCGAGGATTAAGGTGTCAATGGCGTCCGATTTCCAATGTCCTCCTGACAGGTTCATATTGTTGGTTTGATTGATGATAGCAGATTCCAGCATCTTTCTTTTGTACGGACAGCTACTCTTGAAAACCAACTCCGCCCCACTCCAGTTAATGACATGCCCTGTATTTCTAATATGTAGGAAAATTCCCGAACTCTCCGAAGCGTAACGTACTGATCTTTTGTGCTCTGTTATTCTTTGCGAGAGCGATCTACCTGTCTCGCCTACATAAATGTCATGACAATTACTACACGGTATCTTGTAAACTCCGGCTTCTTCCCTTTTGTTATTTAAGTATACGTTAACGAGCGAACTCCCGATGGATTTGGGATAATGGAAAATGAAAGGATTATCAGAACTGAGTTGCTCGGTGGCCTTTTGGATGTTTTCATCGTATGGAAGCTTTATTTTGTTGTTGAAATCTATTTGTCTGTTGTGAGTGGGACCTCTGTAGTATATTTTATTTGCTTTATTAATAGCCCTCTCGATAATGTGTGGTGGATAGAGCAGTTGCGTTAGGTGTTGGCGGATCGTGTTAAATTCTTGATCCAGGTACTCATTTGAACATATCCTAAGTCCTCTGAGGAATAGGTTGCACCCTACCATGATTTTTACGGAGACGTCGTGGTAGCTTAAGAAATGAATGTAGGAGACAGCGAAGGTGGGTTTTCTATATACTGTAAATGCATACCTGTTCTGTTTTCTTATGATCAGTACATCTAGGAACGGCAGTTTTCCGTCCTTTTCCCATTCTGTTTTAAATTTTATGGTCGGAACTAGCGAATTTAGCCTATTAAAAAATTCCTTAAAGTCCCCCCAGCTATTGTCCCAGAAAGTAAAGATATCATCTACGTATCTAAGCCAGATCATGTTATGGGGTTTGATAGACGACAAAAGTTCTGTTTCGAAATATTCCATGTACAAGTTTGCTAGAAGGGGTGATAGGGGACTTCCCATGCTACAGCCAAATTTTTGTTTGTAAAAATTACCATTGAAAGAAAACACGTTGTTAGTTACACAGAGGTTGATAAGTTTTAAAGTTTTATCTATGCCAAGAGGAAAATGGTCTTCATATGGTTGTAACTTCCTCTCTAAGAAAAACAACACGTCGGCAATCGGGACGTGTAACTAACAACGTGTTTTCTTTCAATGGTAATTTTTACAAACAAAAATTTGGCTGTAGCATGGGAAGTCCCCTATCACCCCTTCTAGCAAACTTGTACATGGAATATTTCGAAACAGAACTTTTGTCGTCTATCAAACCCCATAACATGATCTGGCTTAGATACGTAGATGATATCTTTACTTTCTGGGACAATAGCTGGGGGGACTTTAAGGAATTTTTTAATAGGCTAAATTCGCTAGTTCCGACCATAAAATTTAAAACAGAATGGGAAAAGGACGGAAAACTGCCGTTCCTAGATGTACTGATCATAAGAAAACAGAACAGGTATGCATTTACAGTATATAGAAAACCCACCTTCGCTGTCTCCTACATTCATTTCTTAAGCTACCACGACGTCTCCGTAAAAATCATGGTAGGGTGCAACCTATTCCTCAGAGGACTTAGGATATGTTCAAATGAGTACCTGGATCAAGAATTTAACACGATCTGCCAACACCTAACGCAACTGCTCTATCCACCACACATTATCGAGAGGGCTATTAATAAAGCAAATAAAATATACTACAGAGGTCCCACTCACAACAGACAAATAGATTTCAACAACAAAATAAAGCTTCCATACGATGAAAACATCCAAAAGGCCACCGAGCAACTCAGTTCTGATAATCCTTTCATTTTCCATTATCCCAAATCCATCGGGAGTTCGCTCGTTAACGTATACTTAAATAACAAAAGGGAAGAAGCCGGAGTTTACAAGATACCGTGTAGTAATTGTCATGACATTTATGTAGGCGAGACAGGTAGATCGCTCTCGCAAAGAATAACAGAGCACAAAAGATCAGTACGTTACGCTTCGGAGAGTTCGGGAATTTTCCTACATATTAGAAATACAGGGCATGTCATTAACTGGAGTGGGGCGGAGTTGGTTTTCAAGAGTAGCTGTCCGTACAAAAGAAAGATGCTGGAATCTGCTATCATCAATCAAACCAACAATATGAACCTGTCAGGAGGACATTGGAAATCGGACGCCATTGACACCTTAATCCTCGCACCCTTTTTGAAGAAGATGACCCAAGAAACGCGACCGCCAGATCCATCGCCAAACGGGAGCTAATGAGGCCAAAAACCACTAGGGAATTTGGTCAATCTCCTCCTTCTTAAGAAACGCCACCTCCTTAACATCGGAGGCCTAAGGCCACACCTTCATGTTTTTGTATATATACCATTGTAACTTTCCACCTGTCCATATTCTACCAGTGAACAGGGGCACAGAAACAAGTGCCCGAAATATATGGTTTCAACGTTTAAATAGTGTTTTATGGGCCTTCTTATTTTCATATTACACTGTAGTATTACAGGAAAAGACATTCATATATATATATATATATATATATATATATATATATATATATATATATATATATATATATATATATATATATATATAATTTACTTTTCCATCATAGTGGATTTCTTCAGTAGCTTTTAATTTACTCATGTGATTAGGAGATTATTCCAAAAAATATAGTCTTTATTATTACCTGTCAGTTCCCATAGTGTTTTGATTAATGAAAATAACTTCTCTTTCCGTTAGGATATGCAAAAATCAAGTACTTTAATTTGTCAGAAAAATAGTATTGAAAAACACTGTTGAATTTCCGGAGCTATTTCTGCTGTCATCCATCACAAATTTGCTGAGATTGTTGTTACCATTCTCCATGTTTACTGATTTTTATTAACTTTGTATGACATTTTTTTTTCATTTAGATTTTTTTTCACCAATCGCCATTTTCTGCATTACTGGTCATCTTTCACTTATTCGTAGGATTAGAATCAGCTGACGGCATGTCGTTTTTGTTAACGTTTGTTGATATTAATAACTATAGTAGAACGTTTTGGGAATTTTTGGAAACTTGGCAAAGACAAAATAAATCAGAATTTGGAATGGGTGGGTTTTGGAGAGCCTTTTTTTATTATTATTACCACACAACATTATAAAAAGGTTGTGTGAGTGTTTGTGTGTAGAGAGAGAGAGAGAGAGAGAGAGAGAGAGAGAGAGAGAGAGAGAGAGAGAGAGAGAGAGAAATCAAATATATATACTACAGATAAATCTACAGATTCGCGTGTTTATGAATACGTTCGTTTGGGCAAACCAAGCCCCCCCCCCCAAAAAAAAAAAATGGAATTGACAATAGCTGGGTTTTGGAACGGTTCCTATCATTATATTTGTATTACCTTACAACATTGTGAAAAAACATGTGTGTGTGTTTGCAGACAGACAGGCAGACAAACAGACAGAGACAGACAGAGACAGAGAGCAAGCACTTATGCTGCAGATAAATAGATAAATTGATTAAATCGCATATGCTTATGAATACGTTCGTCATGGGTGTCCGTTATTTTTATACAGCATAAACTTGAGACCATTCAGGAACATTCTATTCCCCTTCGACGGGACATCTTGAGCAATGGTAATTTATGACTCGAAATGGCCTCACCATATGCAGTGTCGCGACATCTTCGCTGTATTACGAAGGACTTTAGCGAACAAGAAATGGAGAAGTCAGAAATAATGGGTAATGATGTACAATAAAAAGTTCGCTGTAATTATTACACGGTCAGTTAACGTTCAAGGGTCACTAATAGCCTCAGTTAATCTCATATATGAAGGACCGAGGCGGAAAGATCTATTGCTCTTTGGGGAATGATTGGGCGTTTTATTCTCCCTCTCAGAAATTCAGCCATTCAGAGGGCACCCAGCCAATTACCAAGACCCTCCTTGACACGTGACCAGCACCAACAAGAGCGGAAAACTGCTGATTATCTTGAATCCGCCACCAGCGATGCGTATACACAACGATTCTGATCGATGTAGGGGGTTAGTGCCGCCAGTGCACCTCATGCGGTGCTTTGTAGACATTACTTAAGGGTTTTGCAGCGTCCCTTCGGCCCCTGGCTGCAACACTTTTCATAATTTTAACTATACCTCCGTTCATATTCTCTTTCTGCCATCTTACTTTCCACTCTCCCCTAAACAACTGTTTCATATTGCAACTGCGAGGTTTTCCTCCTGTTGCACCTTTCAAACTATTTACTTTCATTTTCCCTTTCAACGCTGAGTGACCTCATGGGTCCAAGCGCTTGGCATCGGTTGTCTTGACGAATCTACTTTTTTTCTGCTCTTGTCCAGTAACCCCAATGCATAACAAGGATTTACGGGCTCAGAGTTCTTGCGGATCCATTCATTCTTCAGCTATAGTAGAAGATCACAAAAATGTTTTCGATATATGAACACTGATTGCACAGACCTTGTAGCTTACTGCAAGACTGGTCCCACGTCGACCAACCCTTAGGTACACTACGAAGCTTGTGTAATCAGTGTTCTTATATCGAAAACCTTGTTTTTATTCTTTTGACGTTTAAGAATTGAGTGCATTCGTGAGAACTCTGAGCTCGTATAACCACATTATGAACTGGACTTACTGAAACGCATACAATTTTTTGAGCGTCGTGAAGTACGGCTGCCGGAGAAGTCATTTTGGAAAATGAAGTGTTTAAGAGCAAACAGGTAGCAAATGAGGCGATTTTCTGGTAACAGACTCTTGGTTTACAGTGAAGTTATTGTTGTAAGCGAGGCCTCCGAAATATATTTATCGGAGGAATCATGAAATTCGACATATTCTTAAAATAAGACGGCTGGTGAAATCAAACTAAAATGAAACAAGTTTGGTATGGAACAGGCTCTTAGTTTAATGTGAAGTTTTTGCAGGAAGTGAGACCTCCACAATATGTTTGTTTAAGAAATCATAAATTCGACATATTCTTAAAATAAGACTGCTGGCGAAGCCAAAGTGGAAAATGAAACAGCTTTGGTAGGGAAGAGGAATCGTCAAAATCAATACTCAATTTCGTCATACACGAGTAACATTCACTAAGAAGTCACATTAAAAAGTTATGCATCTATGTTTGGATACCTTGATGAAAAAACTGAACCTTTCAAAATTTGATTACTAGCAAATTGAAGACCCCAGTGTTGTCTAGTCAAATGTTACATGAAACATAGCAAACTTTGAAATTCACATTATTATTATTATTATTATTATTATTATTATTATTATTATTATTATTATTATTATTATTATTATTATTATTATTATTATTATTCAGAAGATGAACCTATTCATTTGGAACAAGCCCACAAGGGCCATTGACTTGAAATTCAGACTTCCAAAGAATAAGGTGTTTATCAGAAAGAAGTAACAGAAGGTAATGGGAAATACAATGTAAGAATCTGTTCATTGGATTTCACTTTATCAGGTCATCAGACAGGCGGTAGACGAGCAGGCATTCTTAAATAAGAAATGTAATTTTCCTCGATGAGAATTATTCCATTTTCACCCACTTAAGGCTTACGATTCACGTAAAATACAAAATTCTAGTTCCCTGGGAATATGCAGACAGTGTATTCTCAGTCATAAATAACAATAAGATAATGAATTCAGTTTATTTTCGCTAATCAAGCAATTCTTAAGTAACATGAGAGAGAGAGAGAGAGGGGGGGGGGGGAATCTTTGTTTCCAGATTAGATGCTAAGGAAGGATGTTTATAAGTTTAAGATGGTTTTACAACACCCGCTACCGCTCGATGCAACGGGCTTCTGATAAATTCCCTAACTCATTTCATTCCTTTACTTTATAATCCTCAGTTCTCCAGTAATGATAAGTAAATCAGCTGATCAAGGAAAACTCTGCTTATAAAACCTTGGCAATATTATAACAACTTGGCACAACTAATATAATTCAGGGGAATTATCATGAAATGGGTATTTAACCTTTCACTTGTGATGACTACGAAGAGACTAAGCATCCCTTTCCCTTGTCTGCGTTAGAACTAGACTCCAGTCCCAGTAGTCCCTCACCACTTACTTAGATATAAATCTAATTCCATCCCTCCTATGAGGAAAAGCAGTAGTGCTCACCACTCCCTTTGGGAAAAGTCTGCGTCCTTTATATGAGGAAAGGCAGTAGTCCTCACCACTTACTGGGATATAAATCTAATTCCATCTCTCCTATGAGAAAGAGCACGAGGATGATTGGATGACTCCTGAGGGGAAAAACATTAACGAAGGGGAAACTCTAGGGGAACGCTTGAAGGCCCTTGAATGACAAGTGACGTAGAGTAGGAATGGAGAGGAAATCTGAGATCTCTAGTTCAAAAGTAAAGGATAACGAAAAGGATGGAAAGGAAAGCTGTAGTTAATGTGATAATTTTTGTAGATAGAAAGGATATGTATAGTTAAGGTGACACTTGTAGGCATAAAGTTCGTGGTATTCCATTTAATGCTCTTAAAATCGTTTGTACGTTGTTATCTAATTATAATATATGCTAATCATGAATTACTGTTTATTTATCATTCGAGTATATATATATATATATATATATATATATATATATATATATATATATATATATATATATATATATATATATATATATATATATATATATATATATATATATATATATATACGAGTATATATAT
>JANJGK010006039.1:32500-40358 GCA_039081455.1 Macrobrachium rosenbergii
TATATATATATATATATATATATATATATATATATATATATATATATATATATTAAGAAGAAAGCCTGCAGTTACAGGAACCAATGAGGGTACCGGTCTACTAGCAGCTGAACCTCTCACCAATATTTCTCTTTTTGTGTCTAGGTTAAGTCCTCATGTAAATGAAGATGAATTGAAAATCCATGTCATAAATATATCTGGTAAAAATTCAGTTCATTGTCAGAAACTTCAAGCGAAACATGACAATTATGTTTCCTTTAAAATATCAATCGAGAGCATTGAAAAATGGAAAGTAGCCAACCTTTTTCAGTCTGTTAATTGGCCAAAAGGCGTAATGGTAAGGAAATGGTACGAAAAAAGAAATTAATCATGGCTTCAATTAATATAGCAACTTTCAACTGTAGATCTGTCAGGAAAAATGTCCACGTTGTAAAAAATTTATGTAATAACTATAAGATAATAGCATTGCAAGAAACATTTTTGCCGCAACAGGAGAGTAACTTTCTAAATAAGATTGGTTTTAAGTTTGATTCCATATTGTCGTCACCAGTAGACCTAAGTCAAGCTCTTGTGAGGGGAAGGCCATATGGTGGTCTAGCTGTAAAGTCACCACATTGGCGCCGGCGTAATGTTTCGGCGGCGCCATTAATTAAGTCTCCGCTGAGTATGTTTTCTTTGGTGACTTCCCATTTTCTTCAAACTCAATTAGTCACGCCTAAAACGTGCCAGGTCACGCATTTTTAACCATTTTTGCTTTATGCGTATTTATACAAATGTCACACATTGTGTATCACATGTTTCTTCATTCACAGGCATCAAGACTGTATCCATATTGTAGTTCTGTATGTTTTTGTATTGTAATTTATACTCGTTCACTGCATATTATTGTTTATTGTTTCGACCTCAGGTCACAGTCAATTCCATTGTCTCTCGCGGGCCGGCGTCAGTCGGCCGCTATATAAACTGCCTGGATCTGTAATAAAGTAGCAGTAACTTTTACCTGCTCGTTTCTTTGACACCTTACAGTGGTGACCCCCGGAGTATCCCGGAGCCATTAACGGATCGACACGGCGACTTAGTCTTGGCTCCAGGATTTCTCCAAAACGCTCTTAGCGGCCTAAACACGGCGCTGTAACCAGCGTTTGAGCGTGCTGACTCTCGTCGGCGTACCCCACCAGCGTCACTAGCAGAACCACACGGCGCACGAAAGTGCGTACTGACGCGAGTACCCCACTCCAGTAAGGGGTCAAAGAAGCGAGCATGGACGCGGATATTCCCTCCTTCATGCAGTTAAACGCGGACCCCGCGGACTCGGAGGTTTACCTACCTTCCATCACACCCGCGCCCGCCCCTGCATCGAGGCCCTTCCGCAACTCCACACCAGCGCCCCGAACACACGACGGCCGGGCAACACAATCGCGGGCCGCCCTCACTGTAAAACTGCCGCCGTTTATGCAGGGGAACCCATCGATGTGGCTGCGCAGGGTGGAGAGCCACTTCAGAATCGCGGACCTGACGGACGAAATCCTACAGGCCAACACAGTGCTCAACACCCTTCTGGAGGACGTGTATAGAAAACTCATCTCGCGAGTACCTGAAACACACACCCTCACATACAGCACCACAAAAAAGTTCCTCCTCGAAGCTTGCTCCCTGCCCATCGCCGAGCGGGCCGCCCGTGCTATCGACCTTGCCATAAACCCACGCCACGACCTCAATTCAAGAGATGCTTGGAGCATGGTCGTGGATCTCCTGTCACTACCAGACTTGAGTGGCACAAAGAAGCGGCAGGAGATAAGCTTCGCACGGGAAATCTACCTTCGCCAACTCCTCCCGGAGGTACGCAACCAGATCGCTCACCCCTACACCATGCCTGTCGAGGACCTCATAGAGACGGCGCAACATCTCACAGACTCCGTCAAGGCTTCACAGCGGCTAAAACCGGCCACACAGCCGGTCAGCTCCGTCCAGCCTGAAGAGGACGTAGAGCAGCCCGTCAACGCCATCACCAACAGACATCCACCGAACCACAGCAGATGGAGGTCCCCGGGCTTCTGTCGCTACCACAAGTGGTTCGGAAAGGACGCCCGAAACTGCCTGCCGCCCTGCACGTTCGCCCGTTCAAAAAACGGGGGTGGCGGCGGCCAGCAGGACAGGCCGCCATGGCAGCCGAAGAACCCAGGGCCTCAAAAACAGTAGGTTTTTACGTCCGCGACACCGTCTCCGGCAGGATGATGCTGGGCGACACAGGGGCCTTTAAATCGGTCTTCCCAGCATCCAGAGAGGACCGCAACCAGACACCAGACCCGGCCGCTTTCCTGACGGCCGCCAACGGAACCCCCATCCTCTCCTACGGCACCAGGCCCCTGTCGATCTCCATCCTTGGCCAGAGTTACTCCTGGGACTTCATCGTCGCGGACGTAGGAACCCCACTCCTGGGGGCCGATTTTCTGGCGCACTTCGGCCTGCTAGTCGACGTGAGGCGCAAGCGCCTCCTCGATACCGACTCCTGCCAGTCTCTCCCGTTAACAGCGGGACCCAGACCCACCATCAGCGCCGTCGCCCCCCACCAACCTACTGTCGGAGTTCCCTGAGGTATTTAAGCCCGAGCTTCGCCAAGTCCCCGGGGCCCCAGCCAAGCACGGCATATGCCACCATATAACGACTAAAGGGCCCCCGACACATGCAAAGTTCCGCAGGCTTCCCCTCAGCGCCTTCAGGAGGCGAAAAAAGTATTTGTGGAGATGGAGCGGATGGGCATCTGCAGGAAAGCCTCCAGTCCATGGGCCTCCCCCCTTCACATGGTGCAGAAACCGGACGGCTCCTGGAGACCCTGCGGCGACTACAGGCGGCTCAACATCGCAACAGAGCCCGACCACTACCCTCTACCCAACATGCGGGACCTCACGGCCTCCTTTCACGGGGCCAAAATATTCACTAAATTGGACCTTCTTAAATCTTATTTCCAGGTACCTGTTGCGCCAGAGGACATACCAAAGACAGCCATCATCACGCCCTTCGGGTCCTATGTGTTCGCCTTCTCCACCTTCGGGCTGAGGAACGCCGGGGCCACCTTCCAGCGGCTCATGGACAGCATCCTGGGGGACCTAAAGTTCTGCGTCTGCTACGTCGATGACATTCTCATATTTTCCAGGTCTCACAGCGAACACCAGAGACACATCAGGGCAGTCCTCCAGCGCCTCCAAGAGAACGGCCTCGTCGTCCGCTTTGACAAGTGTACCTTCGGCGTCCAGAAAGCAGAATTCCTGGGTCACGAGGTGTCTCCGACAGGCGTCCGCCCTCTTACATCGAAAGTAGCAGCCGTAGCCAGGTTCCCGACACCCACCTCCATCAAGGCCGTCCAGGAGTTCCTTGGGATGGTAAACTTCTACAGGCGGTTCATCCCCGGGATCGCGCACACCACGGCCCCCCTGACGGAAGTCCTAAAAGGCCAACCGAAGTCCCTGTCTTGGGGACCCAGCCAGCAGCAGGCCTTTTCCCTGACGAAGGCCGACCTCGCCAAGGCAACCGCCTTGGCACACCAGGATCCCAAGGCCCCCCTCCAGCTGACGACAGATGCCAGTAACGTCGCCTGCGGTGCTGTTCTGAAGCAAATCATCAACGGCGCCCCCCAGCCCATCTCCTTCAGCAAGAAGTTCAATCCCGCAGAGACCCGCGACAGCACCTTCGACAGGGAACTCTGCGTGATGTACCGCGCAGTTCGGCACTTCAAGTTCCTCCTGGAGGGGACGCCCTTCACAATCTTCACAGACCATCAGCCACTGGTTCACGCCTTCACGAAGCAGGGGGACGCATGGTCTTCCAGACAGCAGCGCCACCTCTCAGCCATAGCCGAATCTACCTGTTCCGTCAGGTACCTCCCCGGCAAGAAAAATCCCGTAGGAGACGCCCTCTCCAGAGTCGAGTTGAACGCAGTGCAGCTTGGTGTAGATTACCAGAACCTTGCCAGAGAACAGGCCGCTGACCCAGAAACCCCAGCATACCACACCGCCATCACGTCCCTCAAGTGGCGGGACGTGACCCTCGCCCCCGAAGGCCCCAGCCTGCTCTGCGACATCAGCACAGGTCAGCCCCGCCCTTTGGTTCCAGCCTCACGCCGCCGCCAGGTATTCGACATAATTCATGGCCTCTCACACCCCTCCGGCAGGACCACGGCCAAACTGCTTTAAAAAAAGTTCGTCTGGCACGGGGTGCAAAAGGACGCCACGGCCTGGGCAAAGCAGTGCCTGCAGTGCCAGACCAGTAAGGTGGGTCGTCACACGCAGTCGGGGGTAGGCGAGTTCCCACAGCCAGGGCGCCGCTTCGGCCACATCCACATCGACGTCGTCGGGCCCCTTCCCCCATCAGGCGGATCCAGATACCTCCTGACGGTGGTAGACCGTTCGACGAGGTGGCCCGAAGCCATACCCATGCAAGAAGCCACTGCCAGCTCGTGCGCCGAGGCCCTGCTCTCCAGTTGGGTTAGCCGCTTCGGCGTCCCGGACCACATCACAACTCTCCGAGTTGTGGTCTGCCCTGGCTCAACTGCTGGGAACCACGCACCACACCACCACAGCGTACAACCCAGCGGCCAACCGCCTGGTCGAACGGTTCCACAGGTCCCTAAAGTCATCCCTCATGGCCCGCTGCACCGCCGAGGACTGGAAACATCAGCTGCCGTGGGTCCTCCTCGGGTTGAGAACCGCCCCCAGAGCCGACAGCACCCCATCTGCAGCCGAACAAACCTATGGGGAACCCCTCGTGGTGCCGGGAGAGCTCGTGACGGATGAACGCCACTCCCCATCACTACAGAGGCTCCGCGACGTGGCAGGCAAGTTCGCCCCTTGCAGGCGCTCATACTTCGACAAAGCAACCACCTTCATGCCGCCACAGCTGTCATCCGCCACCCACGTCTTCGTCAGAGTCGATGCCGTCCGTCCACCACTAACCAAGCCCTACAGGGGACCTTTCCGCGTGCTGGAACGAAACAGCAAGGCGTTCCAGCTGGCACTCCCCAGCAAGGACGACTGGGTTTCAATAGACCGCTTAAAGCCCGCCTTTCTGTCGGAGAGTCCCGACAGCGACGCAGCACCCCTTCCGCCCAACCGCACACCAGCACGCCCTCACCCCCGCAAGCGCGGCCACCCTAGGAAGGGACCGCCCAACCAGCAGCCTCACAGGCGGGAGACCCCTCCGTTATCTTCAAGGAGCCGCGGCACCCTTCAGCGTCCCAGCAGATACAGGGATTAGTCAGATGCGTCCCTCGTCTTGGGGGGGGAGTATTTGTAAAGTCACCACAATGGCGCCGGCATAGTGTTTCGGCGGCGCCATTAATTAAGTCTCCGCTGAGCATGTTTTCTTTGGTGACTTCCCATTTTCTTCAAACTCAATTAGTCACGCCTAAAACGTGCCAGGTCACGCATTTTTAACCATTTTTACTTTATGCGTATTTATACAAATGTCACACATTGTGTATCACATGTTTCTTCATTCACAGGCATCAAGACTGTATCCATATTGTAGTTCTGTATGTTTTTGTATTGTAATTTATACTCGTTCACTGCATATTATTGTTTATTGTTTCGACCTCAGGTCACAGTCAATTCCATTGTCTCTCGCGGGCCGGCGTCAGTCGGCCGCTATATAAACTGCCTGGATCTGTAATAAAGTAGCAGTAACTTTTACCTGCTCGTTTCTTTGACACCTTACATAGCTTTCTTAGTTCATGAGGAGATCTCTCCGTATGTCAGGAAAATACCCACAAGAGATGAACGCTTTTTATGTATAGATATTAGTTTGGGTGGTAGCACGATAAGGGTTATCAATTGTTATATGCCCTACTATAATGGTTCTAATACTGAGGAATACTTAAATAAATTAGGGAAAATGAAATGTCTATTTGAAGGACATCAGAATGATCATGTTATTGCTGTAGGGATTTTAACGCTCACATTTCATCAGAATTTGGTGCAGAATTATTTGGGTGGTGTGGTGAATACGACTGCTGTGCAGCCGACATCACCTCATTACCCCCGGATACCCATACGTGGGTAAGCGACGCTACGGGTCACACGAGGTGGCTGGACCATGTCGCGTGCCCTATTTCCGTCTTGAGTTCACTTCGATGTTTTAAAGTTTTTTACGAAGAGATAGGCTCAGATCACAAGCCTCTGGGTTTTAAACTTTGTTTACAAGATTTTTCAGCAAACATAGTAACAGGGACCAATAATCGCAGAGTAACTTACGAGGTTAGAAATAATGATGAATATAAAGTTCGAAGCGAGATGTCACTAAAAGAAATAGAGCTTCCAGTTGAGGCAATAGTTTGTAAAACAGGGGGATGCAGAGACAGAAACCATGTATTTCTAATTGAAACGTATGCTGTCGATCTTGTTGAGGCATTGATTAAGAGTGGAGATACAAAAAGTACCGGGGAGGTACATAAAAGTCATGGAATACCAGGCTGGAATGAAAACGTTAAATCACACCACGTTACAGCCAGACAAAAGTATTTATTATGGAAGGAAATGGGAATGCCGAGATCGGGTGTGCAATATGATGAGATGGTCTTGTCTAAACGAAACTTTAAAAAGGCACTCAAAGTCTGTAAGAAGACGGTAAACAAAACAACAAGGGAAAAAATCGGTAGAGATATGAGCAGGAGAAATCCTTGGAAAACAATAAACAAAATAAGAAAGAAAACAACCAAACTACCGGTTAGTATTGATGGAATAAGGGGAGAGTCAAACATAGCAGAGGGTTGGAAGAATTATTATGCTCATATTATGGAAGGTAAGAACCATCCACAAATGTCTTTGTCGATGGAAAATGAAGATGAAGAAAGCACCATACCAATTGTTTCCGTTAAAGACGTTCAAGATGCTTTAAAATCCTTTTGTTTAATAGTGTCCCGGGCCTGGATGGAATCACAGGGAATCACTTACGATATGCCCATCCAACTCTGTTCGTGCATCTGTCACTTTTGTTCACTTGTTTGTTCAGGCATCATTTCGTATCAAAAAATCTGACTGAAATAAAAATTCTGAATTTAGTTAAGGATTACCATAAGAGTCTCTCTAATAAGAATAACTATCGTCCAATAGCCCTTGCCTCTATTATTTCAAAGCTATTAGAATGCATCATCCTACAAAGATGCAAAGACTTGTTAACAACTTCTGATAATCAATTTGCTTATAAAACTAAACACAGCACTGATATGGCCCTTTTTCTTTTTAAACAAACATGCCAGTTTTATAGGTCAAGGATCACTCCACTTTTTGTATGCACTATGGATATGTCCAAGGCTTTTGATAGTATGTGTCATGAAAGATTATTTCAAATTTTAAAGAGAAGACGTGTGCCATTTTACATTATAGCACTGCTGCAATACTGGTACAAAACTCAGGACTTTAGAGTAATGTGGGGCAATAGTCTTTCCTCCCCTTTTAAACCCAGTTGTGGTATTAGACAGGGTAGTGTTCTATCAGCACTTCTGTTTGCCGTATATGTGGATGACTTAAGTACAAAGGTCCTCAGCAGGGAAGGTGGTTGCACAGTGGGAGAGGTTAAGGTGAATCATATCCTTTATGCAGATGATATAATACTTTTAGCCCCATCTTTAAAAGCATTGCAAATACTCATAGATAAAAGTGTGGAATATTTGTACTCCCATTATCTTGAAGTCAATCCAGACAAGACCAAAGTTCTTGTTATAAAGCCCAGGAATTTTATGTCATTTAGTGAACCGTCACTTTATATTAATGACGTCAGGTTGGAAGTCGTTAAGTCATGTAAATATCTAGGCATGAATATTAATGACAATCTGAAGGACGATGACCATATTGCATCACTCTATCGA
>JANJGK010006040.1:0-40356 GCA_039081455.1 Macrobrachium rosenbergii
TAAAAAAGATATTTTATGATCCAGTTTGGCATCTATCTGTCGTAATATCTTCAACCCTTGGCCACCTAGGCTTATTTTTTTTTTTTAAATACTTGGCAAACCTATTCCGTTTGCTAAAATTAAGTACCGGTTCGTCTTTTTTTTCATAAGGTCGACCACCAGCCAAGCAGTAAAGGAAACGGCAAACGAGTCAAAGTGACAGCAACTGGTAGGTGTGGGGGGCCAAAATCTCCATCGTAATTATTCATCACTCTCTTACAGTATATGAAACGTTCAAACGTTAATAATTAGCAAAAACTTTTGTCAGATTTCCCGATACAAGATTTTCTTGCTTAGTATCTTTATGTATCTGAACTGGATGACAAGTAGTAGCAAAAATTTTTCGTATTTGTGCACAATCAAAAACTAAGATAAAGGAATTTATGTCACCAGTTAAAGCTAATTTATGAAGGTGTTCATGGGAACGCATCAGTCATTTACTGAATCAGATATCCAAAGATGCCGGAAGGGTTGCTCGTGTAACCTAGATTTAATTATTATTATTAATTGTTATTATTTAGAAGATGAACCCTATTCGTGTGGAACAAGCCCACAAGGGCCACTAACTTGGAATTCAAGCTTCCAAATAATATGGCTCTCATTTGAAAGAAGTTACAGAAGATAAGAGGAAAAACAGAAAGAGGACATCAGCTGTTAGCAAAAATCTTATTTAGCTGGCGAAGTTATTCTATGATTTATATCTATTGGGGTCTGCACATTCCAGGCCCAAACTCTTTTAATCTGACAGCTTATTTATGTTTTCACTCACTTTAGACAGTTATGTTTTTAATGAACAAACCCCCCCCCACCTCTCTCTCTCTCTCTCTCGTCTCTCTCTCTCTCTCTCTCTCTCTCTCTCTCTCTCTCTCTCTCTCTCGTCTTCTTGCGTAAAAAATAGAAAAGTGGAATGATTTCCATTTTTTCCGACTTGATAAATGAACTAAAGAGCGATTTTTTATCTTTGCTAGATGATGCCACAGGAAGGGAAATGCAGTTTTTGGAAGGAGAGTTTTCAAATGATTTTGGACGTGAATCGATGCAGAATTATTCACACTGATCCATATTTCTATTTTTTTTTATAAGCCATGAAGATATGTTAACGATGTCATGGATACCTTTAAGCTGCCAAGAGTTTTTCATCTCTCTCTCTCTCTCTCTCTCTCTGCTCTCTCTCTCTCTCTCTCTCTCTCTCACTCTCAGGCATAGAGCAGGTACACTAAAGAGCTACTTCCTAACACTTAAACCCAGCCGTAAAATGAAAAACCTTTCTCTGCTCTACCCGTTTTCCATGAAAGTTTTAATTTGTATTTTACCACTTTGTGCGCTCGTGGTTCTTATTCTATTCTTTCTTTGTCTCTAAATAAGTTTTATCCTACTGCATATACACTGCTGCCGCTTATCAGCTCCATTCCGTATCTTATAAATTTCTAAATTCGCCTTAAGGGGCTGGCTGCTTTGCCAAGATTCAGCATCCATTGATCAAAGTTACATTCGTTTTAAAAATCCTTTCACCAAAAATATCGGTGAATTTGAGAGCCGATAAAGTTTTCTGATTCGAAAAGAGATAATGGAATGACTCTCTCTCTCTCTCTCTCTCGTCTCTCTCTCTCTCTCTCTCTCTCTCTCTCTCTCCTGTAATGGTGATTGTATTAGACTCAACTTCGTCCAGCAGGCACACCGAAGGACACATCCATCAGGTATTCTACTTTGGCGCTTTCAACCAACCTGTGAACTTTTTTCAAGGTTCTTGGCGTTTTCCCTTTACTCTGTTGTCCTGATCCTTTCATAACACGCCTTACTTCTTGTATGCTTTAAAGTCCCGAATTTTCGTTAAAAAAAGTGCAATGGAAAAACGGAAAACATAATAGGTAATTTCAATATTAACTAAAAGTCAAAGAATAAACTGTTATGAAGACGCTTAGAATATAAAATTATTAAGTTTAAAAGCAAATAGGAACAGATTTATATAACTTTTATTTAATGTAATGCAAGCGTTTCTAATTATTAGCTTTAGAGGTAAGCGTAGGTCAAAGCATTCGATGCTTGCGAATGAAGCAAGAAAAGTAGTTACCTAATAGAAGAATGTCTGCAAATGGTCATAGGACATCATTCACGTATCAAATTCCACTTGAAAGAATGAATCACTTTTTTCATTTATTTATTGTATGGATGGAATCATGAACGGTGCATTTCGTGCACTGTTCTCATTTCTACCGTTTTAGGGGAATAACGAGGCATCGGATAAGAGAGAGAGAGAGAGAGAGAGAGAGAGAGAGAGAGAGAGAGAGAGAGAGAGAGAGAGAGAGAGAGAGAATAAAAATATGGCTACCGAGGATAAAGTAATGAACAGCTGAATAAATACAGAGATTAAGTAATAAATACTCACAACTTAAAAAAAGTATGCGATAAAAGTATTTCTGTAGCAACTAATATTAACACGCGACTTATCCGTGTGACTTAATTCCCACTCCCTTAGCTTTTCATGGTTTCAAATAAAAATACGAAGAAAAAATAGGAAAAGTTAAACATTTCTTACTGGGGAACTTCAAAACTTCAATATGGCCGTAAGTACGGAAATTTAAATCACTGTTGCCAGCGTCCCACAAGGAGTTATGTAAAGTGGCTGCAAGCCTATAATTAACAAGGTGACCCAAAATTCAGTAAAAGGAAATTAATCGCTTCAGAGCATTGAGATTTTTAAAATACTGTATATTATAGATTTTATGGATGAGAAATTAGAAATGTATTTGAAATTCAAAATTAAATTAAACTTTCTTCTAGTCGGATAAAAAGTCAGTCTGTCTAGATTTTAACTGTAAATGGAAATAAAAATTATGTTTTACTGCCAGTGAGCAAGGTTATCCAGAAATTGGGTTCTCGACTTATTATCCAACTCAAGTCATTTGGAAAATATCTTTATGGCTTACGCTGGAATCTCTCTGCCTCTCTGCTATCAGGCAGGCTCCAGATCTGTTTATGGCAAGTTTTGAAGTCGAGTCCCTATTTACAAACGTCCCAGTAGCAGAGACCATAGATATCATTTTTAACAAATCTCTGTTAGAATTGGCTGTGCTGGACACTGCCTTTATATTTGACGGTACCCTATTCAGACAGATAGAGGGGATGGCGATCGGCAGTCCTCTGGGACCGACCTTCGCCAACATCTTCATGAACTCCCTGCAGGAGCAAGCCATCGATAGTTGTCCCTCTGATTTCCCTCCCGCTCTTTTACAAACGTTACATTGACGACACTTTCACCCTCTTTAAACATGGTCACCAAGTTGACGCTTTTTTAGAACAACTGAATAGCCAACACCATAATATTGCATTTACTGTTGAGAAAGAATGCCAAAACTCGCTTCCCTTCCTGGACGTAAAAGTTACTAAAGACGAGATAGGTTTCCACACCGGCATTTATAGGAAGAATACTTTTACTGGCCTAGGTATTAATTTTTGCAGCTCCTGCTTTTTTAATTTCAAGATGAATTCCGTGTCCACTCTCCTCCATAGAGCTTTTAATTTGACCTCCAGTTGACCTGCTTTTCATGAGATTGTTTTCCTCACTAACTATTTTAAGAACAATTACTTCCCACCATCAATCTTCCATAGATCCCTTAACAAACTGCTTAATTTGAAACTAAATCCCCCACCCATAGTTCCCAGTGTCCCTAAATTACGTCTGTATGCTAGATTCCCTTATTTACCAAACAACAGATTCAGGAAAAAATGTGTTAGTTTATTCAATAGACAATTACCTGCACTCAACCTAAAGCTAATCCCGATGAACCCCCGAACCATTGGATCCCTCTTTCATTTCAAGGATAGAATCAGCCCCCTGTTTACCTCCGGTGTAATCTACAAATATACCTGTCCCAGATGTAATCTAGGCACATGCATCGGATGTACTAGGAGGCTGCTAAAGATCCGAATCTCCTCTCACCAGGGGATTAGCTATAGAACAGGTAGTCGACTATCTAATCCTGATCAGTCGAATGTGAGAAATCATAGCAAGACTTGCAAAACACATATAAACGCCAAGGACTTTAGTATTGTGGGAAGAACACGAAGTATGGAGGAACTGACCACCCTTGAAAAATCTATAATGATCAAATTGACTGTCCCTCCCCTCAATCACCAATCAGCATCAACCCAACTGTTCATTGCATAGTTTGCTCTTGTTTTTGGCCCCTGTCTGTGATCCCCCCACCCCCTCTCTCTCCCCCTCCTGTTCTGCTTTCTTGTTAGTCTGCATTGTGGGTAGGTGTTTTGCACTTCTTGCCTCTGCTTTTGGTTTTTCCCCTTGTTCTGTTTCTTACCGCTAATATGGTGTAAATAAGAATGTAATGTGTATATGTCTTATCCTTTATACGCAAATACTGTTTATATTAATCGCTATTTCAGCCTGGAAGATGTATCAAGCGATACGAAACGTCGGCATCTTAATAAATGGATAGAAAACAGAATGCCTTTCCATGGCTCCATTATGTGTATATATATATATATATATATATATATATATATATATATATATATATATATATATATATATATATATATATATATATATATATATATATATTTATATATATATCTTATATACAAAACTGAATGTTTGTTTGTTTGTATGTTTGTCCATGTTTGTGCGCTATGGAAATCCGGTTCGTATTCCACACTTATGGATAGCCCCAGTATTGTCCTGTAGCTGCAACAACAACGATCAGTGGCATTAATTGACAAAATGATCACTGCTATCAACAGACAATCAGCTCTTGCTTATCATCACCACGATCTCAGTCTTAAACCTCACATAAATATGACCTACAACCCAAATTGTATTTTATATATATTATGATGGTAAAACCGTTAAAATCCTGTATCTTAATTTAGTTATTTATTGTCTTAGTTTTTTTTTTTTATATTTAGAGAACTGCAAAGAAAATACTCCCGAATGAGCCCGTAACCCTGAGGAAGTACACCCTAAGAAGTAAAGAACAGCTCCTTCTCAATTTGTATCCCTCTGAGAAAGGAATTATCAGACAAATGAAATAAGTTGTGCCTAAAAGAGGGTCTACTTCCTAAAAAATATTAAAAATTATAGTCCCTCTCCTCCCCCTCCTTTGAAGAGGATTTTCAAGACTTCTTTTGAATAATTATAGAATGCCCCTTTTGAAAGAAACTATTAGCAATAAAAACTTAAAATCGATATATAAAAAAAATAAAAATAAACTAAAGGACAAAGTCTTTACAATGTCTGGGTTTAAAGGCTCAAACGGAAATAAAACGACTTTGTAAATTTCCTAGTGAACGATTCCTCGCTTATCTGGAAATTCTGTTTTCAATTCTGTTTTCATAAAATTCTCCCCTTGATATTTATTGGTGGAGAAAATACGAAGAGAAAATTAACCAATACACAGAAAATCACACAATGCTTTGCAATTTTCGTTTCGACTCTTCTGACTGCATTCCCATTCACGGTCCGTGAGTCGGTCTAGAGGTGCAGCATTTTATCTCTTGTAATTGAAGATTTGTTAAGCTCAAGAATAAAACAACTAATCAAGCAGCTTTACATTATTAAGAATAGATGATTTAAAAATTTGCGAACAAACGAAATTGGGAAAGATTAAGAACAAAGTCAATAACAATACAATGATTAACATATTATTTTCATTGTTCGTGAATATTATTCTGATTCTATTACCCTCAATGAAAGAAGTCATGCCAACCTCCAGATTGTTTCACAGTATTTACATAGAATTATTTTTTATAGTCAAGCCCTTAGTCGTCTAGTCTAAATAAAAAGAATCACAGCCCATAAATGGAATTTCATAATCCATGTTACTATTCGGTTGTGGGTACTTTTTTGAAGTATGATTATCACAATGTTGCTTTATGCAAAAAATTTCATATATAACGAATACTTTTTAAACTTAAAAGCCAAAACTCCAAAGAACACTGGTCTGTACACACTCTGGCTGGGCAGATTCCAAATACCAAAATAGACTTGCGTCAATCCGGTTTTCATATCAGCTTAAAGAATGTGTTTAATAGCAAGATGTGGTTTGTACAGTGTGTTCACTTAGACCTGAGAACATTTAAGTATACCACGATCAGCTATTTCACAGTATTTCATATGCTTCGGCTAGTAACTTCTCTTAATCGAATCTACTAACTGTGTTTTTTTTTCTGCCACTGAAAATACAGACCTGTGAATGTGTCTTATTAATCTGTTGCACAAATGTATTTCTAACTTTATTTTCCATTATATACAGTACCAGTGAAATCTAACACTAACATACATAAAGAAATACATTTTTGTATTCTTCAGTCAATTCCAAAAAACATGATAGCAATACCCCAATTGTCATGCCTATTATGGTTTCCTTGTTAAAGAACACCTAATGCGTTTTACTTTTACAAAGCAAGATACCGCGATGTATGCGTTCATATTTACAATTCATATAACTTACTTTCACATTTCCACAAAACGTTATATTTTCGGTTCGCATTTCGTGCTAAAAATACACTCTGGTCAGCAATCACAATGTAACTTAAACTTCTAGTGATTTTTTTAATGCTTCAAAATTTTATACGTCAAATTTTATAAGCATTTAAGTCTTTGGATTACAGATATCTTTTTATTGTATTTCATCAAATAATCTCTAACAAGGTTTCCGCCCTGGAAAGACAAATCATAAAAAAATGACATTAAAAGAATGAAACTAATAACTCGGGTCCGATGGAAATAAAAAGCAAAAGAGAGAGAGAGAGAGAGAGAGAGACGCTAACTGAAAGTGACTTCATGAAAGTAGGAATTTTCCCAATGTCAAGAGGAAAATCATATGAAATGTAGAGACAAATGAAAAAGTAGGAACCATTATTAAAAGATACCAATAGAAAACTAGACTAAAAGAAATTTACTTAATAAGAAATGTAATCAACTTCCACTTTCAAGTGAAAACTTGCCCGACGACACACACCGAGGTGAAGTTCAAAAAAAAAAATAAATAAATAAATAAAAAAAAAATAAAAAAAACTGTAATGGAACACCGCCCGTCCCAACTCGTCGACAGGTAGTGCCCTCACTGTACTTCACATGGTGCACTGTAGGTATTACCCAGAACCCACTTATATTTATATATATATATATATATATATATATATATATATATATATATATATATATATATATATATATATATATATAAGTGGGTCCTGGTATTACCAAAGGTTGTTAGCAACGTTCCTTCGGCACCCACTTTCTAGCTTTTGCCGACATTCATGCTTTTTTTTTATTGTTCTGTCTAACTCCCTTTTACAGTCTCAAGCACAGAATGGTTGAAAGTGCCCAAGGTCTTGATTTTATAGCTTATTTTTCATAAATTAAATCAAATTATGAGGAAAACCCTTCGAGGAATTGAAATATTACAAAGGAATTTTTTTCTTGTAGCACGTCCATATTACAAAATATAATAATAATAATAATAATAATAATAATAATAATAATAATAATAATAATAATAATAATAATAGATTCACAATTTCGTGAATAATAAAAGAGAGATAAGATAAAATAATACAATGCTGACATTACACCTAGTGCGGCCTAGATGACCAATATTAAAAATAATAATTGCACCTCTCCCTATTATATGAAGAAAATAGAACTAGCAACAGCAGAATAAAGAACAAATACCAAAGTAACTCGAGAACTACTGTGAATGACGATGCCATGCTGAATATGTAACTGGAATTTCAGACATTATGGTATATCACCGGTCTCGAACATTACTGAAGCATATGTTATCTTGCTTCAAGTAAACCATTTCTTTGAACAAAAATATTAATGTAAAAATTTAATTCACAACAGGCAAAGTAACAACGTGTCACCACCATGGGTATTGAACGTGCTGTTCTAATCTCGATCAAATCTAGAATGTTGCTGAAATATGTCTCTGGTGAATGCTAAAGTGACATTAGTTCTACATATGAATTGAAAGAAAATGCTTACAACTGAATTTTTCATTACCATTTCCAATCAGCCAATCTTCGTTGCCAGAAGAACACACACTGACCAAAATCTAAACAATGCCTGGGAATTATTAATTGCCTTTTAAATCTTTCATTTGGATTCTGTAAGATCGACATTCGCGGGAAACTGCCTGTTGGCAGCAGGGTTCGCTCTGGTTTGAACTGGCACTTTAGACATTTAAAGTTAATGGTGAATTTTCAGAAAGGCATTCTGAAGTTTTTGCTGTTGATTAGACATAACTGTAAATCACATCAGTGTAAATATTAGCTTTAAAGTAACAAATGAAAAAAGGAAAGACATCATCATACCTTACAAGATAGAATACAAATCTTAATAAACCATTCACCAGGCATGTAAAACTCTCTCTCTCTCTCTCTCTCTCTCTCTCTCTCTCTCTCTCTCTCTCTCTCTCTCTCTCTCTCTCTCTCTCTCTCTCTCACACACAAACACACGCACACAAAATACATGTCAGAATGATTATAGGTTTATGTAAAGGTGTAATTACGTATGCAATGTATATACAATGCACATTGTTTAATATATGTTAACATTTAAATATCTTTTCTTTTAATTGGAGGCTGGTTTAAACTAGTAATTTTTCCTTATATTTGTCTAAATAATATATATATACACATATACATACATATATGTATATATAATATATATACACACATATACATGTGTATATATATAAAGGTTTATGTATGTACATATGCATATATACAGTATATACATGTATATGTATCTATCTATATATATATATATATATATATATATATATATATATATATATATATATATATATATATATATATATATATATATATGCATATATACATAATAACAATATATACATACACACATACTCATACCCACACACACACACACACACACACACACACACACACACACACACACACACACATATATATATATATATATATATATATATATATATATATATATATATATATATATATATATATATATATATATATATATATATATATATATATATATATTGCGTATCACAGTGGATAGTTATATTGTATTGTGCACCGATGCAAGACAGTTTCATATTTAGGATATATCATCTACATTTTTTCATAAGTTGAGCTGCCAGTTTCTAAGTTACTTCAAGAAATATCGAAGTACTCTCTCTGTAACTCTCTGTTGTTGACGGTATGTCGGTGAATATGATGAAGCCAAGATTCAATGCTATAACCTTTCAATCCAGCGTCTAACTGCACAGTGGATGATAACTTGTGGCTAAAAACTTGTCATTCACAAGTTTTAAGAATTCTAAATATCTTCTAAATTCACTAGATAACTGTAGTCACACCATATCTTACTGACAATGCTTGTTATGAAAAGTTCAGTATTTTTACCAACAGGGCCACGGGCTATATCAGTTCTTATTTTTATTGAGCAGAGTCGAATTCTCTCTGTAAAAGATAGACTAGATGTTTTGTCCCTATTTCATGTAAAGTCCATTGACTTTTGCTCTTCTCTGATCAGTATATCTAACCTGGAAAGTTCTAACTTTTGCGATACATTTTGTAAATGTTCTGCCAATGCAGTCTCATTACAAACGAATTTTCATTAATTTGAAAACTAGCTGAGGATTTGGACTAAATTTCCCAGTAATTTTATTTCCTCCATACAGAATAAGCATGAGTTCTTTTATTCCCTTGAGGAACAAAAATGATGACCAAACTGACGCCGGGCCCTTTTGATTTTTCTCCAAAATGTTTTGCTCTGCAATTTTTATAGATTACGATTTATTTTGTTCAATAAGGCATCCGTGGCACTTGGTCAATGCAGCTCTTATAGATCCGAGCACCTACAGTTCTGGTGACCACTAAGGACGATTTGATGATTGATGAAGTGTATTCCAGGTTGTCAAGAGTTCTTTTGATTAAATCTATGGTGTTCATCCAACTTTGGAGTTCTTCTGCCTCACCTTTTATTTTCTCGGTCCTTTGAATTTTGGTCAGTCTGCTTTTTCAGGCATCTACAAGAAAAATGATCTATGAGCAGGTGAGCTATTATTCCTCTCGTCCTAACGGCGCATGTTCACTTATATGCCAGTCATCCATGTTCTTTAGTGAAAATCAATAAATGTGTTACAACTCGGTACCAAGAGGTCAATACCCGACTTTGTATGTGTTTATGTATGAACAGTGAACGGGTTTATATGTATTTAAAAACCAGTGCCTTAATGTTCTATTAGTGATGCCATGATATTTCACTTGGATTTTCTAAAACTTCGCCATATAATGGATATCTGCAATTCATATCTACAAATAATATAAATATTTGGGAAGGGTGGTGGATCATCTCGCCCACATCATCACTGAAGTATTAAACAAAGGGAAGAACTTATATTTTTGTAAGTACAATCTGCACTGCTGCTGCTTCTTGCACTGGAATACATTGATTCAACAGTACTATTTAGCAACAAGGTGAATTTATACTATACTTAACCAGTACTCCTTTCCTGTGAATTACACTCCTTTAGGCATAGGGTACTGATATCTACCATATTTCATATAATTCAAGCCTTTATGCACACAGAAATCACATTTCATATGGCGTCTGTGTGTGATTTGCTATTATCCGTTGTTTACTCTACTTGTGCATATATATAATTATTGAAACTGCCAACGTTGTTTATATTTTGATTCTTCATGATCTTACGTGCTCAAAACAACTTATAATATAAAACGGGCAAGTGAATATAACGACAAAGTAAAGGAAATATATTACTCCCAAACACCCATAAGTATTATGCCGAATATACAAATGAATCAAATGTTTCAATAAATTAAGCACCACATAACGTTTGTAGATTCATCCATACAAAGCTACCTGGGACCAGCATTTATATTTTAACATTATGTTTACTAATAAAGTACCAACCGTAATATCCGAAACCATTCCCTCTTAATCAGTAATGTAACAATCTCTCTCTCTCTCTTATATATATATATATATATATATATATATATATATATATATATATATATATATATATATATAGATATATATATATATACATATATATATATATATATATATATATATATATATATATATATATATATATATATATATATATATGTATATATATATATATATATATATATATATATGTATATATATATATATATATATATATATATATATATATATATATATATATATATATATATATATATATATATATATACACACAACCCAAATGTTCATTCCGAGTGAAATTCTACTAGTTTTTAATTGGACCATGCTATTTGCAATGGCCCCTTGGGGATTAGCTCTTTCCATTCAGTACTCCATTACTACGATAACTAAACTTCATATGAGAGAGAAACAGAGAGACATTAAAACACCGATTTTTTGTGACTTTCCGCTGAGGTGAAATAATGTTTTTAAAAACAATTATGACGTCATTCTATTCTCTAGGTTCATTTGTTTTCTTTTCATTTTAAAGCGAAAAAGTACAGATGTACGAAGTTGTGAAAGGACTTGAAGTTTTCAACAGTAACAAATCTCGACAATCAGTGTGACTTGGATTTCTTTTGAAATACTACTATATGTCTTCCTTCTACATTTTTGACGTCAGAGTTCTAAAGACAAAATCCAAATAAAATACAAAAGGAAATAAAAAAAATACAGTAAGAGCATTTGAATGCAAAGTATATAGTATATTCGAAAGTATGAAGCATCTTGTTTTTGAGACAATTCAAAAGTCGCGTTCAGCGTTTTAGTGAAAAGGCGACGCCATGAAATATGCAGGAAAATAGTCAAGCTTCAGGAAGGGCTGCGGTGTTCAAGACGTAACAAGGAGAGAAAGAATATTGTGAGGAAAAAGCGAAAAGTATTCAGAATGGAGGTCCGGATTTTTCCTTTATTAACGGGTTTGTTAAAACGAAAAAGAACAAAAAAACTGAAGATTGTGGGTGGAAGGTCTCATTAAAGATATAGTAAAAAAGTAAGATAAAAAAAAAAAGTTTTGAATTTTTATTCTGAGATGAGAGACGCACGAAAGATGTGGAAGATAGCAAGTAATTGATATGTAATAAACAAGCTATTAAATACATAAAGCTCGTTTATATATTTTGTTACAGGTCTTGTTATTATCTGTGGGCTTTGGTTTTCTTTAGCATCTGACGGTTTGAGAGAAATGGGAAAAAAAATGTTACCGACATATCGTGTCTGACGTTCCACAAGTTAGTGTACTTGGTCTGATGTTATTTTTAGTGTATACAAATGATATGGTTGTTGGCCTGGAAAACAGGAATCTTCAGTGTAACGATGATGCAACACTATTGGGTGTGCTAATAGTCTCCGCTTATGAGAAATGAAGCTGCCCTAAGCTTCAACTGTGATATGGAGCGAATTAGTGAATGGTGTCGCCACTGGGTTATGAGGCTGTACTGCAGCTGCAGAAAAACATTATTGATCAGTAGATCTCGTAGTGATTTTTCACCCCATCCTTCCCTTCAAGTGGATGGGACTCTACTCAATAAGTCTGAAGTTTTGAGTATACTTAGTGCTATTTTTGACTCACATCTTACTTTCGACAAAACATCTAACGTCAAATGTCAGCAAATGCCGCACGGAAGTTAGGTATTATGCGCAAGTTCTTATATACATTAATAACAATGATAAAATCAACGTAACCTGTTGTAGGTCATTTGTCCTTCCTTTACTAGAATACTATTATCCAACTGACAGCTAGGCTGGGAATTTGGGGATAACACGCTGGTATGGGTGGCAGTTATCCTGCCCAGGTAAAGCCTTAGGTACACTGGTACTTAGGTTCCAACATCTTTTATGACTTGTGTGGCTCAGTCGGCAGCGGCCTTGCCTTTCAATTGAAAGAAATGGTTTCGATCCTGATGTGAGTCAGAAATTTATTTCTGTTCCACACGTGAGAGTGGGTTGAGTATTTCTATCATATTCACTCAGATAATTCGAATGAAATTCTGCCAATTGGGTCAATGAATGCTGAGTCGGGGAGCTTGGGAAAATACGCTGGTATGCGAGGCAGTTAGACTGCAAAGGTAAAGCCCTAGGTACAGTGGTACTTAGGTTCCAACTTCTTTTATATATATATATATATATATATATATATATATATATATATATATATATATATATATATATATATATATATATATATATATATACACATACACACAACACACACACATACATATATATATATATATATATATATATATATATATATATATATATATATATATATATATACTGTATGTATGTATAGACATACAGATACACGTAATCAATCCTAGCGGGGGAACAAGCCTTTCACCCCTTTGAAAAAAGTATGGCGACCTTCTGAAAAAAAGGGGGATTATCGTAACCAAATAAAATGGGGCAAGAAACACGATCGCGCATTTTGGTAATGGAAGGGATTAATCTGAAGTAGCTGTCTGCGGGCGGTAGCTGAAACAACTGTCACAAATCGGAGAGGTCTATGAGTCAGATATACCCATAGATCAAATATAATAAGCAGTGTCGTCCAGGTGTCACAAGACCAAAAGAGGGGAGGATGGACTTGCCTAAATAAAAGGAAGTGACTGAAAAAGTTCTTACTTATAAAAGACAGAGACACCGTAGTGCGGAAAGCCACCGAATGAAATCGATAACTAACATAATCGACTAACCATCTTCAAATAAGAGAAATACTTCACACATTTTTTGTGGGGGTGGGGATAGAGGAAATCTGTAAGAATTAGTACCTAGGATGGAGAAATACCAAATTTTAAAGTTGATTTCCGATTTTAAGAATTAAGTCCTCAAAAAAATGGATGAAAAGGAAAAGACATGGACTGAAAATATTGCTATTAAAAGGAGGGAACGTATAGGAGAGAGGAAGGAGAAAACACAGCTAAAGAGGAAAACAGGCAAAGCTCTTGAAAGTAAGTAGAAAAAAAGGCATACGCAGGATAATGTCTTTTATCTGACTTTTAAGTTAACAAGGTCTTATATCAGACTGCGGAATGCCTCAGATGTGAAAAGTGACACAGAAAAAACTCACTGATTTCACTAAAAATAGATCAAACATCAGTCAGGAGAGAAAGAGGTCCCTAATGGATTTTACATAATTTAGATCACCAACAAATATTTACAAGATACATCTTTGATTTGTGAGTATATTATATCCATTAGACGTTACACCCTTCTACATAATATAGTGGATTGGCTGATGGCCCAAGAACTTTTTTCCCTTTACTACAGAGAATGAGTCTAATGGAATCCGCACCCTGCTCCTAAAAATCATCAAAAAAGGAAATGACTGGTCAATCAGACTTAATAAAACTCCCAAGAAACCCAGAAATATTTTCATCTATTATTCATCTACTTCATCTATTATATGGAACTGAAAAGAAATGTGAAAAGGTGCGTGGAAGAGTGGATGTATTGCTTACCAGGCGTTTGGACACAAGGTAAACCAATGTCCAAAGTTACAGAGTACACAGGAATGCATTAATAAAATACTATGGACCATTATTTACTTTATATAAAAATACATTATGTCTTTATTTCATCAGTCTTTTTCTTAAGATGCCAGAATATTAAAATTCCCTCAGGGGATGATCAGGGAATCATTCATAAGAGTTAATGGGTTCGGAAAGGGTCTTAACACACAACCTACCAAATTAGACTGTCTTCATAGTGAATATGCGACGTGTGAAATATATAAACTTATTTGAATAATGCGGCCGAAATTAAAAATGGTTGACTAAACCTTGTACTTTTGTACAACCCACTCTCCCGAACCACACGTTTCACGACACATTCGCGGCCTGGAAAAACCTCAACAGCCGATCCAGTAGTGAGTTTATAAACGCTGCTATCCAGGAAAATGAGCACTGACGCTTCGATCACGTGATTAACGACTCGGCCACAAACTAGTCTGTTCATACTGCCATTTGTTTCACCCGCCGATGAATCCAATTACACCATTCAAAAGACACACAACATTTGCACGCATTCGTTTGCTGCGCGCTGAAATAACTACCTAAATTACAGATTCTATGGTCGAATTTATATATATATATATATATATATATATATATATATATATATATATATATATATATATATATATATATATATAGAGAGAGAGAGAGAGAGAGAGAGAGAGAGAGAGAGAGAGAGAGAGAGAGAGAGAGAGAGAGAGAGAGAATGCAACATATGTGTAACAAGGACAGAATTAACACTTTTTTGAAAGTGTACGTAACGTGCTCCAACAATCTTTATTCAGGAAACGGCGTATGATAGTTCGCTCACGATAACACTTACATCCATTTTTCTCCCCTCTCTCTCTCTCTCTCTCTCTCTCTCTCTCTCTCTCACCGTGTATCGCCTCTCTCTCTCTCTCTCATCGATTTCCGAAGTTCACCCACCCGAATCTCACTCATTCTCACCAAAGCAATCAAATGGACTATTTAAAGAAACGCAATAGTTTCTACAAAAATAAGTTTATTATTCAAAATAACCCAACAAGAAATGAATCAAACAAAGCAAAGATTAAAATGCATGATAAATGAAATATCGAGTCAGATAACTAAACTCTGAACTGCAAAACACTTCTGATTAAAGAAGTCTCACCATGGCTAATAGCCTGAAAATATCCAAACTCACACATACTCCCCAAATCAATAACAAAAGTCATGTCAAAAAAACAGTCTACCACATGTTATTCGAACCAGTCCACACTATCCACACTATCCACAGACATCTGTTGGAAGAATTAAACATGATAGAAAACTCCCAAAAATATATGAAATGCAAAACACAATAATGGAAAGTGTAAAATGCATAGCCAAGATATGGCAAACGTAACATGACAAAACAATAATATAAAAGAGGTATGAATATTCATATTAAATCTCCCACACCAGTTCAAAAGTTCATAATGATTAGAAAATCATAGTAAAAATCACAAGTTCAATTTCCTCCCATAAAAACAGAGATTTGAAACTCTACCTTATCTGCCGATTCAAAGCCTGGATCCTCTCCAAAGCTACGTCTAGACAACTGCAGTTCTATCACGTTAATGAACGATCAAACTCACTTTTAGGGCAGATTTTGGCATAATCTAGATCAAACTAACACACGTACTCACGAATATACATAACGCTTGGAAGATCACCTGACCGGCAATATTGCTGAGGTTCTCACGCAGATAGCTGAGGAATCAAACTATTTGCTGAACACAAAGATTTTACGACTGACGGCTCTGTCAGTACCACCTCGCTCCAAAAATTCTTTCATCACATCTTAAAGCATTGAAGCTATGAAATGCATATATGTGTGTCCTTTAAAATTGTAGCAGCCATATTTTCTGAAATAGAGCTCGGCCACCACATAAGAGCGTCTCGCTCTCCTTAACGGCAAACTAAAACAAAAGCATATGTATAAAACATAACAAAACAGAGCTATGCTCAATTAGCAATGTCTACTGCACTGCAGCTTTAAGGACTGATATCATGATGCACTTCCAAAGTCACTGGTGTTGTGTTCTTAGAGCCTTTACGTGTAATCTTACAAACACGAATAAGCTTTACTACTCCCACAACAAGAATTATCAGTAAAATAGCTATTAAGACAATTAAAATTGTCGGCATAATATATTCCTGATACTCGAACATCACGGAATCGTCAATGTCTTCCAACGGTGGAACCGTCATTGGCACCTTGGTTGTAGGTACCTCCACTACCAAATGCTCGTTATGCGTATGACGCATAATTATCTTCTCGGAACTGTTGAATACAGCACGGCTAAGTACGAGAAATTCCGTAGACAGGATTCTGCAGGATGAATCAAACAGTTTGGATCCTCGGAGAACGAATGATGTCGACTTGTTGTTCTGGCACATCATTGTAACTGCACATTCCTTGCAAAAGATGGCAGTAAGGGTGCTGGTGGACTCGATGTGGTAATCTCGCAGGAACTGTCTAAAGTCACATTCTGTCGGAGTCTGTCCATGAACTAATGACAACTCACAACCACCCACAGACACAACTCGCAACTGGAAAATACTACTGTCACACACATACTTCTCTCTAACTAAAGTACAACCTGTCTTATAATCAACTCCCGATCCTTGATACTGATCTCCCAAAATGAACATGGTCTCTACTCCATCCCACATTACTACTGAGTCTCCAAAAGCGCTTGGAAAAGGTCTAATAACAAAGCTAAGAAAAGGTTTCATGGTACTGACAGGAACGTATATTAACAATCCCCGATCAGACAGTCTCACACTCAAAACGTTATAATACAAATACAAATCTTTCCCCGAAAACAACACTTTCGCCCCATGAAGGTAAGCAGAATTCCTTAAAACATTTTCTAATGACCCTAAAGGTAACACATCCCCGTACACATGACCATCGGCTGCAGCAACAATTGCCTTTATTTGGGTTTGCACTTCTATCCTTACAGAATCAGCTTCTTTCTCAATATTAAGAAGAGTATGTTGGATCGTAAAAAACGCTATTGTCGCATCCAAATCTTCTCTCAAACCTTCGACTGTAACTGACAACTCGTTCAAAGATTGTCTAACTGTTTCAAACCCATTTTTCAATTTCTCATTACTTTCTTGCGAATGATTTAACTGTTTCCCCTGAGCTGATAGTTCTTTTTCAACCTCTGCCACTTTGACTAAACTGGTAATTGACATAGCTCCAATCGCAGCAATCATTCCCACGCCTATAACCAAAGGTGCTGCCCTTTTACGTCTGCTTTTCTCTACAGAGAGTGAATTACCTGGAGTAATGTCAGGAATCCACTCCAACGTTTTGTCTATCCCTTTATCAACTCTATCTAGCGTTATTCTCACTTCTTTCATTAATCTCGTTAAAGAGACTGGCAGAGTTCTTTTACTCTCTATTTCGCCTAACGTCCTTTTCATTTGGTGCAACCTATCCTTGGAATCGTTCAATTCCTTCCTGGCTGAACCTAAATTGTCAAATTCCACACTTATGGTCACTCGGTCCGAAGCCAACCAGACTTGATGATCTTCCTCCACCACCACGCCTGGTGCTAAACGAACCTCTTGTGACCCCCATACTACAACGCTCACCAGGACTATCACTAAGAGCTTCAGCATCTAAAACGAACAAGAGACAAAAAAAAATAAATATCATATATATACAAATATCAACCCATTTATCCCTCTAACTATATACAAACGTTCCATTACATAACTATATACAAATGTTCCATTACATCCCAACTTTCTTTAACTTCGAAATATGGGTCAATTTCGTCACTCCAGTGTTTACATCTTTAACTACAAATCTATTCCCTCTTTTGATCTCTACAATCTCAAAAGGTCCGTGGAACTTCGGACTTAATTTATAATTCAGATCATTCCGAACATTCACTTTAACAAACACTCTATCACCCATCGAAAAAGCTACTCCCCTCGATTTCGCGTTACTTTTCTCTACCATTGCACGCGAACTAAGTTCAAGTTCTTTACTGATACGTGCAAATCTTTCTCTCGCTGTATTTATCAATGAAGTGACCGTAACATCACCCTGAACTCGCTCTGGTAACAAATCAAAAGGTCCTTTCAACTTGTATCCATACAAAGCTTCTGCTGGAGATATCTTAATTGTGTCATTCATCATAGTATTGATACTATATCGCACTTCATCCAAAGATCTGTCCCAATGTGTATCGGAACCACCCACCGTCATGCGCAAAGCTTCGATTACTTTCCGATTCGCCCTCTCACACAACCCATTCGCTTCTGGTCTATACGGGATTATAGATACTTTCTTTATCCCCAACAAATTAGCAAGACCGTCTAAAGTCTTATTAATAAACTCCCTACCATTGTCTGTGATCAGACATTCAGGAACACCATATCGACAGATTATCCCCTTAAAGAACGCTATAGCAACTTCCTCAGCTGATTTGTATTTCAGTGGGAAAATCTCGACAAAGCGAGTCAACTCATCAACAACTACTAATAAATGTCTATAACCATAAGCGGACTCTGAGAAGTTACCCAGAATATCCATATGCACTCTCTGAAACGGCCTATGTGGTATGGGATATGAACCCAAACGACACGACACTGTCGTCGCTGGCTTATTCGCATTGCAAATAGCGCACTTCTTCACAAAGGCTTCTACTGCGGAAAACATATTTTTCCAAAAGAACTTTGACCTGACGTTTTCATACGTCTTGTCCACACCCAAATGAGGAGAACCAAATTTACAATGTACAATGTCTAGAACTTGTGGTACTAGACTCTCTGGCACGATGATTTGTGTAATCTCACCCATGCTTCGAGTACTTCGCAAGTTATACTTAACTTTTCTCACCAATAAATTATTCTCCAACTCTAGACCAGAAAAAGGCAACTTATACCCTTTCTTCGGTGAAACTCCCTTAAGAAATGCCTTAGCATCTGACAACAATTTATCTTCATCTTGCTTTTGTTCCAGCAAGCCTATGTCCCAAGTGACATTTTCACCTGTAATATAACACACTGCGTTACTCTCACTATCACGAATAACAATCTCTCCCGAGACTGCCGACTCACTATTTCTCCCCGAAGTATGCACTGTAGGAACGTGTATGTCCTCTACATGCGATCTCTCAGAACTACTAATATCAGAGACATTAGACACCAAATATTTACTCTCTTCACCCACACAGGATTCGGTGTGTATTTCCTCATCCTCGACCGGAAAATATCTGCTCAATGCATCTGCAACTACATTATGCTTACCTTCAATGTATTTGAGGTTTGCATCAAAATCTCTCAATGTTAGGAACCAACGTGCTCTCTTGGGCGACAAATTTGGCTTATTAAAAAGCTCTAACAACGGTTGATGATCTGTAAAAATCTCAACTTTATTTCCCAACAACAACATCTTAAAATGAACAAGGCTAGAGACGACTGCGAAAGCCTCCTTGTCCACAACTGACATCAGCCTTTCGTTACTGCCACGCGTTTGAACTTTCTGCTATAAAAAGCAATTGGGTGTAATTTCCCTTCAAATTTCTGCATCAAACACGCACCTATACCTTCCTGACTCGCGTCAGTCACTAAGGTGAACGGTTGACTAAAATCTGGAAACTTCAAAACTGGTGGGTTCACCAAAGCGTTCTTAAGCTTCTCAAAAGCTAATTGTTGACTATCACCCCAAACAAACTTAACGTCTTCTCGTAACAAATCTGTCAATGGAGACGCTATTGTAGAAAAATTCCGCACAAAACGGCGAAAGAAACCCGACATACCTAGGAACGAACGAATCTGTTTCCTGGTTTTGGGAACTGGAAAATTCACAATGGCTTTAACTTTCTCATCATTCACTCTAACTCCCTCTTTAGAGATAACATGTCCTAAATAGACAATTTTTCTCTTCAGAAACTCACATTTGGCCAATTTGACCTTTAATCCAGCGAACCGTAATCGCTTAAGGACTTCTTTTAACACCTTTAGATGTTCTTCAATTGTATCTGTGCATATGAGAATGTCATCCATGTACACAAACACCGACTTTCCTAACAAGCCATGAAGTACTGTGTTAACCAGTCTAGTAAATGTTATTGGGGACCCTTGTAATCCAAAAGGCATCCTATTAAACTCGTAATGTCCTTTTGGTACCGAAAATGCTGTATATTTACGGCTACTCTCACAAAGGGGAACTTGTAAAAACCCTTGCATAAGATCTATAGATGAATATATATTCTTGCCACCGATCTCAACAAACAAATCAGGCAAACAAGCTACCGGATATCTATCTGGGCATGTTTTTTCATTCAATTTACGAAAATCTACACAAACTCTGATACTACCGTCTTTCTTAGGAACTGCAAGCAAAGGAAAATTAAACGGAGAATTGGATGGTCTGATAATGCCTTCCGACTCCCACCTCTGAACTTCTTTTTCTACTTCTTCTCTGATCTTAAAAGGAATTCGATATGCTGGAATATATATGGGATTTGTACCCTTTTCTAGGCGGATTGAATGTTCTAAAACATCTGTAACTCCTAATTTATCTCCCTTCAAAGCAATGATATCTAGATATTCTTTCAACACTTTCTCTACTTTATCTGAATACTCAGGATAATCAACTTTAGCCAAATGTTCATGTAGAACCTGGCTTCGGAACTGTTGCTCCTCGTTAGGAAACATATTCCCGTCTCCGCAAAAACTCACTAATTTATGCTCTTCATTAAACTCTTCAAAATCAATTACATAAGTACCCTTGTGATATTTTTTCACTGAGTCTTGATAGCTAACTAATTCTACTGAAGTCACGCCTGCGACTGAAATTTCATTCACTGACACCGTACTCACAATGTCTTTGAATTTCTCGGTTCCCTCAACAACGCACACTTGAGAAGGAAACTTTTTCTCTTTCAGCGACACTTTAACTAATGTAGGAACTCGCGGTTGCAATTCAACATCTTCCAACAAAAATCCTTTGAAAGATCTCTGCGGAATATCTTCACTCTCTAATGACTGTGTTACACATGTCTCAGACTGTGTCTTAAGTTTCTCACAAGTTTTTTTTCTGTGTATATATGGAACAAAACAACCTGACTCACCTATTGTAATCCCCTGAACTCCCGTAAGAATGTTGATGTTATGTCGCATACAAGAAGGGTGTCCTAGCAAAACCATTTCACCTAAGGCTAATCCTTCTATGACCAAAAATGATTCTACTATTGTCTTTCCACCGATACAAAGCGTAAGAAATGACGAACCTAAAATATTCAGTTTTCTCGCTTGTACATCACACACTGTCTCACTAGAAGGGACTAATTTGCACTCTGGAAACCTCGAGTGAAAAAGGTCAGCATTTACTAAATTAACTGAGCTACCAGAATCAATGAAAACAAAAATTTCATTGCCATTAGAGAATCCACGTACAATCGGCCTAGGTTCTGTTGATTCTAAGACCTGATTAGTCATTATCCTGTGTCCGTTTTCGAACTTATCTTGTGAAAATTCTGCTGTTCCTTTGTGTATCTAGAACTTGCATCATGTGGAATTCTCCTGTCATATCTAGAAAAACCTCCCCGTGACTTCCTTAAATAATCTCTATTCTTCGTGGCTGGGCAAAATCTCCATCCATGATCTGAAGATTTGCAAACTGAACAATATCTCACTCTGCAATTTGATTTACTATGGCCTATTTTATCACAATTAAAACAACGTATCGTTGTGACTGATCTCTCTGGAATTTTCTTCGATTCTACTCGTGCACATGTCTTCGCTGTTGCATCATTTCCCGAATGCGAGCGACTATCATTATTCTGTGGTTTGGAAACCGCAGCTGACATCTTTGCACCTCCCTGTACAAAACTACTGTCCAGTGTCGGGCATTTTGCTAGATTTTTGTTAATCTGTGCAAACAAAAAGGATTCGTCTGTATCCTGATCAATTCTCTTATCAAAACTATCTACAATTACATCTGGGACCGACGTTAAAAGGCAAGCAAAGTGTAACAATCTTTCAAAATTATCTAAGGAGATATTATTTCCAGTTACCCATGGAGAACCTGTTATAGATTTCTTTAATTCAACTACTGCATCAAATAAATTCGCACTGTATGTGACTAGTGAATCATTGCCTTTCTTTATTTTGAGAAACTCTCGCAAATTCCGAACTGCGCATTCACGTTGAACTCCGCCATAAGTAGCTCGTAGAAATTTCTACAGTTCATTCCAAGTTTTACACCTTCTGAACCCGAAACTGCGTGCTCGTTTCCCAATATCTCCTTTATCTAAATCCAGAAATGACTTAGCCTCTGTTAAAGCTTCAGCGCCATTTGTAATTTTCTTGGAATTCAGATAATTGTTCACTGACTCAATGAAAGTTTCTATATTTTGGGTTGGCTTCCCGTCAACTAACCCTTTAAAATTACTAATTCCCGCACTAACGCTCGTCACTTTATGCACCACAACTGATTGGGATGTGCTTGCTGCATCGTCCGGCATTTTGTGAGTAATCACCCGCCCTGAGCGTAACAACATAAAAAAAAGAAACCAAAAAGAACACTAGAGAAAGGCAGAAGTTACCCCCTCTAAAAGAAGAACAGAAAACGGAGTTCTACGCAACTTACGAGAATGGGGTACTTACCAATTTTGAAACAGAAAACGGAGCACCTATCCTCTACTTCTAACAGAAAACAGAGCTGTGTGCAGCCTGTGACGTCACCCACTCGAAGGCGAAGCAAACAACGCCCAGCGCGTTTCTTGTTGAATCATCACTTTGCGTAATTAACTCACAATCGCCACTATTCACACTTATTTGGGTATTTTGTTAACCCCAAAATTGCTCTAGAGATCATCCAGATCTATTTCACAACTCCACACTCCCAGTACTCGAATAGAAACGGAAAAAAAAAGATTCCCCGTATTTCACACGTAATCACGACCCACTCAGTCATTCAACAATGACTCGACGCCTTAGGTGAGGTCGGCTATGCCTTGGACATCAACGTTACCAATTAGTCTATTAGCAATCTCCCTCTTTCGCCATCATTAAAGACATTAAAATCATGCTGCCACCATTTAAAATCAGAGACACCGCTGCCAGCATTTAATTCTGTAACAAGGACAGAATTAACACTTTTTTGAAAGTGTACGTAACGTGCTCCAACAATCTTTATTCAGGAAACGGCGTATGAAAGTTCGCTCACGATAACACTTACATCCATTTTTCTCCCCTCTCTCTCTCTCTCTCTCTCTCTCTCTCTCTCACCATGTATCGCCTCTCTCTCTCTCTCTCATCGATTTCCGAAGTTCACCCACCCGAATCTCACTCATTCTCACCAAAGCAATCAAATGGACTATTTAAAGAAACGCAATAGTTTCTACAAAAATAAGTTTATTATTCAAAATAACCCAACAAGAAATGAATAAAACAAAGCAAAGATTAAAATGCATGATAAATGAAATATCGAGTCAGATAACTAAACTCTGAACTGCAAAACACTTCTGATTAAAGAAGTCTCACCATGGCTAATAGCCTGAAAATATCCAAACTCACACATACTCCCCAAATCAATAACAAAAGTCATGTCAAAAAAACAGTCTACCACATGTTATTCGAACCAGTCCACACTATCCACACTATCCACAGACATCTGTTGGAAGAATTAAACATGATAGAAAACTCCCAAAAATATATGAAATGCAAAACACAATAATGGAAAGTGTAAAATGCATAGCCAAGATATGGCAAACGTAACATGACAAAACAATAATATAAAAGAGGTATGAATATTCATATTAAATCTCCCACACCAGTTCAAAAGTTCATAATGATTAGAAAATCATAGTAAAAATCACAAGTTCAATTTCCTCCCATAAAAACAGAGATTTGAAACTCTACCTTATCTGCCGATTCAAAGCCTGGATCCTCTCCAAAGCTACGTCTAGACAACTGCAGTTCTATCACGTTAATGAACGATCAAACTCACTTTTAGGGCAGATTTTGGCATAATCTAGATCAAACTAACACATACTCACGAATATACATAACGCATGGAAGATCACCTGACCGGCAATATTGCTGAGGTTCTCACGCAGATAGCTGAGGAATCAAACTATTTGCTGAACACAAAGATTTTACGACTGACGGCTCTGTCAGTACCACCTCGCTCCAAAAATTCTTTCATCACATCTTAAAGCATTGAAGCTATGAAATGCATATATGTGTGTCCTTTAAAATTGTAGCAGCCATATTTTCTGAAATATATGTTAATGATCATACTTTATTTCTCATTAAATTGATTAGCCTCAAAATATCTAACTGGAGATCAGTTATAGCTTTCACTACCAGCATTATCGTTAGCATTATAAAAAAAGTAAAAAAAAAAAATACCTTCATGACTCATTTGAGAAAAACTAAAGTCTAAAGCTAATTGAAGTATCAACACATAATACGGGAGTGGTGTAGGTTTCACATTCATTTTGGTTAAAGAGCGTGAATAAAAAAAAAAATCATAAATATAATAAAAGTTCAAATAAATACCGACTCCATGCCATCTGACAAAACGTGGAACTTCTATTACTATCCGTCAATTTGCTTGTGATGTCAAAGGTGTGTGACAACAGAAAGATGGAGTAGGTTATGTTTACCTGGACTGACCAGTTGAGAGACCAGAAAGGGACAGAACAGTTAAATGGCTGCAAAATTAGGATGCTTAAGCAGGAACGCGGCTATAATACCTAGAGGCGGTAGCAATGTACATGTGTAATGTAGCATGAGGAAAACAGGTTTTTTCTTGTGCAGGAGCCCTACACTGAATCTGACGAATACGGATGCATGCGGTTTTAAATCTCCCATTTTCCTTTAACGCTTTTCATTTTAGTAGGAAACGTATTTTAGTGAAAGAAAACGTTATCATAATGTGCTATTTATATCTCAAGTCTCGCATACAATAAATTTAGTTTGCTTCAGGGTTAAGCAGTTCTTTTATTCCTAGTGGAAAAGATTGGTTGAGCAAGGCTGCAACCGACGGAGCGAAACATAACGTAGATTCCTTTACGGCAGTTTTGTTACGAAATATGAAAGGCTAAAACGCGCTAAAGACTGGATTTTAGGATTTGCAGGGGATTAACCTAACTGTACTTGCTAAGCCTGGCTGTCTATAAGACTAATAATTCAAATTCCATAATCATTATGAATTAACAATGAGACAATGATGGTACTCTGTTCAACTTTTCTTTATGTTTCATTTATACCAGATAACTATGATGGTAATAATACATTAATATCATTATCAAGATTTTACATAATTATTATTAACCCCTTTTAGTAAAATCATATAAAAATAACTTGGAATCGTAACCGATTATGCTTTATCCCTGAACTTACTGCATAGTTTTATAATCAACGGAGCCTTTAAATCAATAGTAAGGGAACGTAATAAATAATTTCGTTCATTAAAGTTCTGGGAACTGCATATTGTGATTAAAGAAAAGGTGACTTCACGGATATGACACAACAATAACTTGGAAATTTTATGTTGTACATAACCACTGAACATATGACCACAAAATATGTTTGTATGCATGTGTATATATATATATATATATATATATATATATATATATATATATATATATATATATATATAATCAGAAAGCTACAAACGTCCTTTAATACCCAATTCGCTCTACCTCGGAAATAATATATTTTCATATATGTTACCGAAGGGGAATTTTTTAGACTGCGTTAGTGCGTCCCTGTAGTCCTGATTCCTCGTCCGTCGCTGGTTCGACCCCACGGGACGGTGGACTTATTATCAACTAAAAAATTCCCCTTCGGTAACATATAGGAAAATATATTATTTCCGAGGTAGAGCGAATTGGATATTAAAGGACGTTTGTAGCTTTCTGATTGTATATGAATCACGGTGATGTGATATATACGAGGTGCATTCAAAAAGTATCCGACCTTTGTCCATAAAAGGACAAATGATTCACCAATCAGCAACTTAGTTTTGTTGGAGTTGACAGCACTCTTACTGCGCATGCATGTAAATTTTAAAAGCTCTAGTGTGTGGCAGTACCCGCCTGTGAGGGCCAGAGTGCAGACGTCCAGTACAAGCTCGTCGGATTATCGTCCTTACACAACATGTCGGAGCGCATCGAGCAGCGCTACTGCATGAAGTTCTGCTACAAGCTTGGCGATACACAAGTGCAAACTATCCAGAAGATTCAGCAAGCCTTTGGCGATGAAGCCATGGGAGTAACACAAATAAAGGAGTGGTATAATTGCTTCAAGCAAGGACAAAGCTCAGTTGAGAGCAAGCCACGGTCAGGCAGGCCATCCACCAGCAGAAACGAAGAAATCATTGAAAATGTTCGTCGAATAGTGGAGGCCGACCGTCGTATAACCATCAACGAAATTACTGAAGAAGTAGGAATAAGCACAGGATCAGTTCATACAATTTTAACGGAAGATTTGGCCATGCGACGAGTGTCTGCTAAATTCGTTCCCAAGTTGCTGTTGGAACAGCAGAAACAACTCCGCCTGGAAATTGCACAAGACCTGCTTGACTGTGCAAACGGTGACTCTGACTTCATGAAGACTGTCATCACTGGTGATGAGACATGGGTGTACGGATATGACCCGGAAAATAAATTTCAGTCATCACAATGGAAGCATCAGACATCACCAAGACACAAAAAAGCGCGACAGGTTCGTAGCAATGTCAAGGCAATGTTGACATGTTTTTTTGACTCCAATGGTATTGTACATCATGAATACGCACCAGCAGGACAAACAGTTAATAAGGAGTATTACCTTGAGGTTGTGCGACACCTTCGAGATGCAGTACGACGAAAACAACCGGAAATGTGGGCGGTGCGAAACTAGCAACTTCACCATGACAATGCACCTGCTCATTCTGCCCACCTGATCCATGCTTATCTGGCCAAAAACAACACTCCACTTGTTCGTCATGCTCCCTACTCTCCAGACATGGCACCTTGTGACTTCTGGCTGTTCCCTAAACTGAAAACAACTCTGAAAGGGAAGCATTTTGAGTCGAGAGAGGAAATTATGAGAAAAACGACAGCAGAGCTTTACAGCATCCCAATGTCGAGATTCCAGAGATGTTACCAGCAGTGGCAGCACCGGTGGGAAAAGTGTGTGCACTCCCAAGGGGAGTACTTTGAAGGTGATTGAATAAATTTTTTTCAAATGTGCAAATTTTTCTCTTTATGGACCAAGGTCTGATACTTTTTGAATGGACCTCGTATATATATATATATATATATATATATATATATATATATATATATATATATATATATATATATATATATATATATATATATATATAATATGCGCACACACACACACACACACACACACACATATATATATATATATATATATATATATATATATATATATATATATATATATATATATATATATATGACAGAATTCAACAAACTTATTGGTTTAAAGAGGGATAATCATTCTTTCCACTCATTTCTTTACAATGTTACGTTATATGGCCATATAGCAAACATAATTTTCCGACTCCTAATCACAAGATAATCCTATTTCTATCCAGAAACCCTATAAACCCTAGAATCTTAGATCAGCCATGTGGCCCACTACTGCCAACAAACTTCTGCATCTTACTTGTATCAACTTCAACTCCAGAAGCTTTTCGAGTCTTCAGCTTCATCTTTGCCCTACAAATTTCTTTAAAAGTTACTTCCACACAATTAATATGAAATTTACATTAATTTTTTATCTTCCAAAAATTTAATCCTCAGACAACACTCACCAAAACAAATATATATATATATATATATATATATATATATATATATATATATATATATATATATATATATATATATATATATATATATATATATATGTATATATATATATATATATGTATATATATATATATATATATATATATATATATATATATATATATATATATATATATATATATATATATATATATATATATATATAGCCTACATATATATATATATACAGAGAGAGACAGAGAGAGAGAGAGAGGAAACTTTTCGCCGACGTTCCCTTTGTCTTTAGCAAAAGAATTTCCGTGAAGGGAGGAAGGAAAACTGACAATCTCAGGGGATGTTAATTCTAAAATTAGGACACCAAGATGCTACAAAACTGTAGAGGGGTAAGGATGACGCCATTTGCATCCATAGTGCTTTCGGGAGACGCGAGACACAGCAAGGGAAACTCTGTTTATCAAAGTCGCCTTTATTCTTCTTTCAGACGTGGGTTATGATCCTTGTAAAGGAAAGCGGAGACCTCTAGACAGAACTTAAGAACCTCATATGCTTTCTTTATTTCACGAGATCCGGCTGCTTCTGTATAAAGAATGAAAGGCAACAGCACGTGTACGTGTTTCTATTACATATATATACTTATATACGTTGTCATATTTTATGAATACAGCTCTTATCTTAAGGTATATACAGATACGAAAGTATGGCATTTCCCGTAAGAGCGTATTCCACTTGTCTCTTTTATTTTAGGGTCCTTTTGATCACTAGCATTCTTTCTGACATTTCTTCCCACCATCAAAACTTCTTTTTCCTCTATAATAACAACTCATTTTCATCTTGGTTCGCCTGCTAGCTTACAATTCGTACAATGTACATCATTTGCATACAATTATTCGAAGCCATCTCTCTCTCTCTCTCTCTCTCTCTCTCTCTCTCTCTCTCTCTCTCTCTCTCTCTCTCTCTCTCTGCTGCAGTAATAGAGTACACCTACGTATCTATGCATGTATTTAAGCGCGTACGGAACAATAAACAAATTTACATACACGACTTTCAATAAAACCCTTTCTATTAGGAAAGATAACCTCTCTATTAGGAAGGATAACCATAGAGATGAAATCCTACGAATGTAAAAGAAACCTTTGTTGAAAACTATTAATAAATTAACAGTCTAATTCAGCAAGGGCAGCCTCATCAAGAATTTGATCGTCAATTTCCTGACATGATAAAATATGCGAAATATAAGCGCATTAGAATTTACTTCTTCCTTAATGTGATGGAATACAAAAGCTGAACAACACAATTATCGAAAGCCATAAATTTTATCATTTCGAAGACTATGAAACAGTAAATATAGGGACAAGTAATCTGTCTCAAATCGATCATTTCTAATTTTGCATTATAGGAATAACACTCTTCAAAGATATTTTTGCACCAAGGATTTTATCGCAAGAAATGTAATATCAGGTGTACCAATAATTACAAGGACCATGGCTCTACCCCAAGCTCTCAAAGAGTAAAAGGTATTCAATCAACAGGCTGGCAGTAAAAAAAGATCCATAGAAAAAGAATACCAATATAACATAAAATGTAACACTTACCACACTCCGCCCAGTGAGTCCGATGGATAAACCTTATCCTGGGAAGCGGTTCCAAGACAATAAACGCATCTTGAAGCACTAAAACAACGCGCACCTGCAATAATAAAAATATGTGAATAATTAAAAGAAAGTTCGATCTTTCAAACGTCCTATTAATCTTCATTGCCAAGACCCATCTTACCCCAAGTGTAGATTTATTCTGTAGGCCAATGAATAACTTGATAAGTTAGGCGTCACTGGCTACAGATGAAGCAATGCCTGTTAGCTCAAGATACTTTCTACCTATCACAACAAACATCTATTATCACAACTGTTCAAATTATATCTACAGATTTACCTAAACTTTACTCAAATTTCCAAAGCCAACAACTAGAACTGCCTATATCTGATATTAAGTTCCTTTTTTATCCACAACTTATGCTTAGTCCAGAAACAAATTTTCATCCAGAATTGTTTTTTGAAAATTTTTTTTTACTCAGCAACAGCATTCCATCGGATATTATTCATACTTAACCAGTATGAGTCGCAAAATTCGAGTATAACAAAAAACCACCCTTGAACATCAAAATAGCAAGTATTTACACAACATTAAAACCATCCTAAAATCGCAACAACAATAACATATGACAACAACAATACTAACACTATTACTAAAAATAAAGATGAAAATTGCCATTATTACTACTATTAAAACTATGATAATAAACGCCATTACTAAAGTAACACTAAATTTTGGAAAATGTTACACCGACGCACAAAAAATACATGGATGTGAAAATAAGACAGTGAAATGAAGTGTTTTTGTATATCAAAGTTTCATGCATTTCTTGCCTGCTGCACTTTATCTAATCATTCCATCCGTGAGACCTGAAACTTCCAGTCAGTTTACTCGGGGAACAAGTAGTTAAAAATAAACCTTTCCTGATAGTTGCTTCCTTTTCTGATAGAATATGTTGCCAATGATAGAATAAACACAAATAAACCAAAGTTGTAAGTTTTGTTTTTGGGGAAAACATATATAGTGAAAATCATATTTAGATGTACTTAACAGACAAAATGACCTCCAGACATTTCGATTCCAAGGTGCACATAAGCCTGAATCAAAAAGGAATTATCCACAGGTAAACAGCGACCTGAAAACACCTAAATCTGTATTAACAACACTGGGATTGAAATTCAAGTAACGCAGAGTATGGGTGTTTTGTTCAAGAATCATACTCTAAGTAAACAGCACAGGACTATTTTGGGTAAAAAGGGTACTTCGGGAAAGTGAGGAAAAAATTATTCAAGAACAAATGTAAATTATATATATATATATATATATATATATATATATATATATATATATATATATATATATATATGTATATATATATATATATATATATATATGTATATATATATATATATATATATATATATATATATATATATATATATATATATAAAAGAATAGGGACAATTAATCTTAATACCACCAGAGGAACGGAGCAAGAAATAATTATTATGATGCAAGAAAGAAATATATATGACCTTGGATTATGTGAAACAAGCGTGCCAGGAGAGGGTACAAAATTGCGGCACGACAATTATCACATATTACATAAAGGAGGTATCGAAGAACGACATGGAGCTGGTGTTATTGTAAGCAGAATAAGTTTTGCCCACGTGTACGCACCACAACAGGGATGTCCATGGGTAGAAAGAGAAGAATTCTATAGGAATCTACATGGGGTTTAAGAATCTGTACCTTTTGCTGAAAACAACATCATTACAGATCTAAATGGGCATGTGGGACCAGATAGAACTAGCATAGAAAACATATTAAGGGGTTTCAGCATCGGAAAAAGAAATAGTGGGGGAGAAGATATCATAGGTTTTTGCCTCTAGAACCAGATGGCTATAATGAATTCCTTTTACAAACACATTTAAAGTGAAAAATGGACATGGTATAGATGGAATTATATAATGAGGGCTTACACTGAAATGTCCATTATTGACTTACCTTCCACAAATAACAAGAACCTGTTTAAAGATGTGAAGAGAGTCCCAAGTGTATCACTCGACTCAGATCACAGATCGTTATTAGTAAAACTAAAACCCCATAAACTTACATTAAACAAAGCTCAACCTAGAGAAAGATTTATCTCAGAAAACGAAAATCATCCAGACCTAAAGAGAGGTACAAGAATGAAATTAGAGAGAAAAGACAATAGCTACATGAATGGAATAACTCAACCGACATGTAGAATGGTATTAAAAGAGGAATTACAGACGCTGCTTTGAATGTGGTTCAGACAAAAACTGTAAGGGGTGAGAAAAGAAAACTAACCCCTTAGTGGTCACCAGAGCTGAAGGAATGTGTTACAACAAAAATGAAACTGTAGAAAATGGATGAAAACTAGGATGGCTGAGGACCATTATATCTACAAGAAGGCTAGCAGTGAGCTGGAGAGGGTGAAGGCAACTTAAAAATTGGAAAGTTGGATAAAAATTGGAAAGGATTTACAAAATTATCTGCTAGTCACCAGAAAACTTATATACAAAAATGCCAAGAACTAAAGAAAGGGATCTCACCCCACTACGTATGCAACAAAACACCCAAATGTTAGAATAATGTTGACAGAAACACGAAAAATAGAATTAGGTGGGAAAAATTACTTTGAGACTCTCTTGAATGCACCCATTAGTAATCTAAATGAAGAAATTATTTTTGAGTTCCCTACCGAAGCCAGTACAGAAACTGACCCATCAATAAGGGAGCTAGAAGAGGCACTTAAGAGAATGAGAAATGGCAAAGCTCTGAGAGTGGATCAAATTCCTGCAGAGCTACTGAAATACATGGGCAGTGGCGGAAATGCTTGGTTTTTGGAACTGCTAGCTATGCTTTGGGAGGGTCAAGCTGTACCTGATGACTGGAATAAGGATCTGATACGCCCTATCTAAAAGGAGGGAGCTAAAACCGGTTGCTCAAACAAACTATAGAAGCATTTCTCATGTCACATGCTTTTCAAGGTTTAAGAGAGAGTTCTAGAAGGGAGGCTGTGAGGGCTTATTAAATAAAAAGTGAAAAATCATTTTCACCATGAAAATTATTTTTGAAAAAAGCTGGTAGTGGAATGAAGATTAAATATATTGTTTTTCTAGACCCAGAGAGAGCCTTCGATCGTGTACAGGCACAAAACATAGCATGCATTGAATGATGAAAAATATGAGATCCCAGGGAACTTAAGAGAGCAAGTTTCAATATAGAAAATAATGCTAGATGCAGAGTGAAGACCCTCACTAAAAATGATGAATGGTTTAATGTAAAATCAGGTGTCAGGCAAGGCAGTGTCCTCTAACTATTATTGCCCAAGCTATTTCTGGATAAGTGTATGAGAGAGAGAACCCCCATGGAGAGAAAGTCATTGATCTAACGTATGCAGATGACCACACGATAGTAGCAGGAACTAGGGGAGACCTTCAAAGTGAACTAGAAGAATGGAATAACACCGTATAAACAACTAACTGTAAATCTTCAAAGAGAAAACGGAAATTTGCTGTTATCAAAACATCCAGAGATGTGAACATCTCATTGGGGGGCCAGGTTTTACATCAGTGCACAATTTTAATTATGTAAGCATTATGTTCTGAGATGAAAATAAGTAAGAATTAAAAATATAAGCTCAGCAATTTTAATAACAATTTGTATCTACTTTATCCACTGATTAAAAGATAGGAATATACTAAGAAAAGTAAAAACGATAATTTATACCACTATTTTGATACCAGTTCTGACCTATGGCCATGAAATATGGAGATTAACATCAAGAAATAGGAGAAAATTCAAAAAGCAGAAATGAAAATACTCAGACTGATAAACGGTGTTACAAGGTTAGACAGAATACGAAATGAAGACACTGTGAATAAATTGGAGGTAGAAAGCAATCTCAGGATAGTTGAAAGAGGACAGCTACGATAGTTTGACCCCGTAAAAAGGATGGGGGAGGATGGAATGGATGCCGGATCGAAGGAGACCTGTGGAAAGAACAAGGACAAGACAGAAGGAAAACTTAAACGCAGCAGTGAGAAAGGGAGGAAGTTCTTTACAACAGGTTTAAAAGGAAAACTAATTTGAAGATCGGCGGGTATATATATATATATATATATATATATATATATATATATATATATATATATATATATATATATATATATGTATGATATACATATATAAAGTATGTATATCATACTTTATAAATGATATACATATACATATATATACACACACATATACACACATACATACATACACACACACACACACACACACATATATATATATATATATATATATATATATATATACTGTATATATATATATATATATATATATATATATATATATATATATATATATATATATATATATATATGAAAATACTTTAACACTTGGCATACTTGAACATAAACAAAAAACGAGCAAAACGCGAATAAATTAAACAAATAATCTAATGAACCGACAGAAAGCAGCATTTCAAACGTACTAAAGTAAACAAAGAATTTCGGTTATGTGAAAAATGCAACAAAGGAACTGCATGAACAGCGTCTGCCAGGTGATGGTAGTCAATTAATGATTAGGTACATTCTTTATGGTGACATGTAGCACTCTCTCTCTCTGTCTGTCTGTCTGTCTGTCTGTCTGTCTGTCTCTCTCTCTCTCTCTCTCTCTCTCTCTCTCTCTCTCTCTCTCTCTCTCTTACGATGCAACAGCTAAGTTGAACGTAAAGCCTAGGGGGAAGCCGAGCCTTGGTCCCTCAACGACTCGCTAACTACGAGTTCCACCAACTTTGAATGGACTTCATACACAGGTGGAAATAACAAACGCGCGCAAACACGAACACTGAATGAGAGAGAGTGAAAGGGATTATTAGAAATTTTAAAAAACATTTTTTAAGCTGCTTTGTTCCCAAATTGAAACATATCAATTAACTGTTAATCGCAGAAGTTAATAGCTTTCCATGCAGTAAAACAAAACCTGCTTGAAACCTGTTTCCCGGCCCTATAAATTTTCATTCAGTAAATAAATAAATAAATAAATAAATATATAACAAATAAATCAAGCTAGAATAAACCAGCAAGATCTACAACATACAAACAAAGTAATGTTTTTCCGGCGTGCTGCTTTCAGTTGTGTTATTGTATATCATTCCGGAATGGAACAGATGATCAGTGTAACAAAGTATTGAATAAATAGAATAAAGAATTTAGGCCAAAGGCCAAGCGCTGGGACCTATGAGGTTATTCAGCGCTGAAATGGAAATTGAGAGTAAAGGGGGTTCGAAAAGCGTAGCAGAAGGAAAACCTTGCAGGCGCACTATGAAACAACTGTTAAGAGAGGGTGGAAAGCAAGATGGATGAAAGAGAATCTGAATGGAGGTACAGTAGAAGGAATGAAAGAGGTTGGAGCTAGGGGCCGAAAGAACGCTGCAAAGAACCTAGTTAATGCCTATAGCAGGACCCTGGCCTACAGTGCACCGCATGAGGTGCACTGACGGCACTAGCCCCCTACGGGGGGAAAGTTACTGAAAACTGCAATGTTGTTAACACATAATGCAGCCGTAGCTTAGAATCTGTCGCTGATGAAAAATCCTGTGAATCTCATGGAATACATTAACAATCCGATATGTAATTTTTGTTATGAAAATAAAACATGTTACACAATTTCCCCTTTACAATTAGCATTAATGCAAAACCCGTGAACAGCTTACAATAGTTTTTAGTATTAAGAAAACAAACATTATCCGTAAAATGAATCAATTCTACATTGTCTCACATTAGCCTCCTAAAGAGTTGTTACCACAGGAGAAAGCTGAGAGTGAAAGCATTCCTTAGATACATCTATTTGTTAATTTTCACTAAGCTTTTGCTCTCCTAAAATATAATTTTTCACCTGTGAAACACCTACATAGAAATGTCATTTCATTTTCAATACATTTCTCATTTTATTGACACCATTAGACAATCTCTCGAGTTTCTCTACATATCTCTGCTACAATGCCACTGTAATACAATCAGCCTACTCCCCACCTCCCCCCCCGTGAGGAAGTAGTGCCGTCAGTGCCCCTCACGCAGTGCGCTTATGCATTTCTACATGATTTATGCAACGTCCCTTCAGCTCCTAGCTGCGCCCACTTTTAACCTTTTACTTTCCCTTCATTCCCTCTTCTTTTTTTCACTCTTGCTGTCTGGCCTTCTTAGTCTTTTATAGAATCTTCTCCAAGTTTCACCCTTTGAGCCTTATTCTGCTGCATGCTTCATTTCCTTTATATTCCGGATCTCTTATGTCTTCCTGTCAAACCATTACAATTCCTTATTTTCACCGTTTTAAGCACTGAATTACCGAAAGAGCCTCAGTGCTTGACCTGACAGTCTTAATTTCATAAAATCAAATTTTATACTTTCTACACCACTAAAATACTCAGTTCATCGATCAACCTTGTCCTGTTATTATAATATTTTCCACTTTCCTGCAAAACCAAAGTCTTCCTGCTGATTTACTGACACCAGCACTAAACTTCTGAAATTTATCAGGCTCTTTTCACTGTGTTCTTTCTAATTAAAGCCCATTTTTCCGGATAACGTCACCATACTTGCTGTTTTTAGTTTTTTCTCAGTTCAACTTATTACCACAATTTACACGAATCTGCACCAACCAAAACTGCTTTCTAGCTTCATTTTACCTTCAACACGTACTGATACCTCCAGAAACTCCTTCCTCACTCCTACATCCATCATATTGGTCCTCCACCTACTCAGTAACAACAGAACCTAACTAACGCTGTTCACTGCCATTTTCTTTTTCACCAGCATACGTAAGGATAATCGCCTATTGAAACCACGGAATCATTTGCTCTGTCTCATAACATCCAGGTTTCCTCAAAGCTCCTCAGCCACCACCATGCTGGTCTTCTCTTCTGTATCACTCAAAACCCAAGACTTGATATATTGTTTCTTCTCCATTTCTGCAACAAAACAATATAAGGGAATAGGTCTACCCATACCCCTCCTCTGCACTGAGACCATCCAAAGCCCAAGACACGCACACACTTTCCTAATATAACATATATATATATATATATATATATATATATATATATATATATATATATATATATATATATATATATATATATATATATATATATATATATTACTAACAGAACCTCATTCAAACTGGGTGGTATCTAGTGGAGATATTTATCTCCACTAGATACCATCCAGTTTGAATGAGGTCCTGTTAGTAATTCTACTAATGCACAGAACAACTGTGTATATGATAAAGTTAATATATACTGTATATATATATATATATATATATATATATATATATATATATATATATATATATATATATATATATTTATATATATATATATATATATATATATATATATATTTATATATATATATATATATATATATATATATATATATTTATATATATATATATATATATATATATATATATATATATATATATATATATATATATATATATATATATATATATATATATATATATATATATATATATATATATATATATATATATATATATATATATATATGTGTAAGGTGCTTATGCATTTGTGAATGTCTGGCGCGTTCTTACTTTCCCCAAATTACTGATACCATAAGGCATGGCCCTATAAAAGCATGAAGAGAGAAGGTAATAACTGTTCAATTAATATTAGCCGGATAATCCTACAATGACCTCGGCCATCACAGAACTATAAATTAACATCGGCTCTCTTTTTTCATGAAACTATTGTAAATGATAATGCCAACACCGTGACCCGTGCCAATTTCTTAGTTCGAATACTACTATCGGGGTACGCAATACCGTAAATAATATACTCCAGATAATTCAATTAATATATATCTCTACTACTACCACGAATTTTAATATTACTACTGTTACTCTGACTATCACCACTACTAATGCTATTACTACTACACCCACAGAGAATAGTTTTTCACTGACATTACCCTTTCGCTTCTGCTTCCGGGAATACTTCTTTGTTATAATTTTAACCAAAATTTCCAGTTAAAATAATAAATTTGCTTCCTTAAAAGATCTGAAATCATTCGTATGAGATTTTCAATTTCATCAGATAAAGGAATCTACTGGTTAATTTATCTAAATGACAAAATGAACAACGATTTCTTACGTACACCCTCCTCATTTCAAAACCGTTGTCATCACAATATATCAAATTTTGAGCACTACAGTATAAATGGTTGCAATTTCTTTCATATATATATATATATATATATATATATATATATATATATATATATATATATATATATATATATATATATATATATATATATATATATATATATATATATATTCATCTATACGATGATAGTCTGAAACTGAAATATTAATTTACATATGTGGCAATATCATTCGTGGGAAATAAAAGACATGTTCGAGAGCAAGACCCCATTCCCTTAATAACGGCAATTTATTTTGAATATCTACAACTGTTATGAGAAATAACAATACATTTCAAGTAAAATGATAAGACACCCTCTTGTTTAAAAAAGATCAAGTTTTACCAATACAGTTCCCTGACCTAAAATAAAAGCTAAAATCACTTCTGGATAACCTACAGAAATTGTACCCTGTAAAGTTCTTTTTAAAAGAGAACTTTTACGATAAATCTTCAGAAATAATACTTATGTTTTTAAGATAAGAACTTTTTCCAGTTTCCTAGTGTCAAATGTAATTCCTGACGACGTATAAAGAAGGGTCCACTTAAAATCACAAACCTGCGTCTTTTTCTGGGAATGGCTTCACACATGCGTAAACCAGTCATGATAGATCGTTCATAAGTAAAACTGTTATTTTCAAGGACAAATGATAAATTGCTTTCAAGTCTGACTTACTCACTTACCTGAGATTCAACCCACTCAACAAAAGTGTTCCTACCACAAAAGTGCCACCCCCAAAAAAGCATCCCAAATTACAGAAGGGCCGGAGGAACTGCAGACGCTAAAATGTACTGTATTCCGGATTCTCTTTTTGATTTATCATGCAAATGAAATTCTTCAAACATATCAAATTCAACATTCTGTTTAACCGTGGCTTCTCAAAAGTAATAGACATATCAGAAAATAAAGACACGAGACTTTCTATTCTCACCATAACCACGATGCTGATCTCTTTCATGGAAAACTGATTACCGCAGAACTCACGAATTTATATTCGTGACTTCTGCGGTATTAACATTTAAATGTTTCAAACAAAAGAACAGAGCAATTAAAATAAAGTCAACGACAGGAAAGAAACAACTACGAAAAATATATTTCGTGTGAAAATAAAAACATTAGGAATATCATTTTCTGACGCGGGTCACCGCTCTTGCATAGTGTTACGTAATGTTTTCTGCAATTTGGCATTATATAATTATCAGTATATCATTGTTCATACGTAAGCCAAATGACACACAGCTAACTTCCTCATTTGCGCAGGCGAATGGTTGGGTGGGGACGGGGGGTCGGGGGGCCACTTGAGAGGGAAGACCATTACAGGCAATTCTTGAGTGTTTTAAGCTTTATTACATTCCATGGTAATATGATACGAAAATATAACCTATTGGATTGTTTTACTATCACTATTAAGATATGATCACTCTATCTAATGTTATTACCACTATTTTCTTCATTATTAATTAATATTTGAGTAATGGTGTGATCAACCATAGGTAACAGGAAACGAACAGTAAGCAGAATAAAAGTGGGAACCAGAATAAAAAAAATATATAAATTAGTGGAAATTCCAACAGCGCTCATTTGTTCACCTGGAATGACGGTATGCGTGGTGGATAATGATCAACGGCTCAATTAAAACTTTTCATGGAATGGGCCTGGCTGTTAATCTCTTTTCATAGTCGATGAAGGAGCTTAGTTAACCCATCTGTATAAAATTCGCTCTCTCTCTCTCTCTCTCTCTCTCTCTCTCTCTCTCTCTCTCTCTCTCTCTCTCTCTCTCCAAAAGAGATGAAGTCGGAAGACTTCCGTACTTGAATATTTGAGGTTTGTTTTCATTCCAGCTAAAGTTTCTATGGGGGTAGGAATGGCCAAAGAAAACATGGCTATTCAATGTACAAGAACTTGTTACAGTTAGCTTATAGGGATCATATCCAACTTTGTTCTCGTTTTAACCTATTTTCCGAAACATTTACGAGTGTGCAGAGTTTGGTGAATGAGACACTAAGCTGGGAGCAAGCGGGAATAGACAGTATTTCAATTATCTGACGAAGTCATTCATTGTGTTTGCAACGTGTTGCATATCAAAAAAA
>JANJGK010006041.1:0-15000 GCA_039081455.1 Macrobrachium rosenbergii
AGTCAAGGGAATTCAGTCAGTTGCTGCACAGACTGCTCCAGAAGATGCCCATAAATCTGCTCTTCATCATGTGGTTGCATATGTTAGAGAGCATGTGATCGAAGCAAATAAAGTCATTCAACCTTCATGTCTTACATTAATGTACACTGCTGAGTTAGATAACACGCCACTCAAGAATCCCAAATACCAAGATGCCAAGAGCTTAAAACCAAAACTTGAAAATCACTCTGATTTGAATGGCAAAATTCAGTTTGTTACGTGTAATCCCGCAAACAGTCAACTATTTTTCTTACTATACAACACTAAAATAACAGTTGGAGATGCTACTACTGATTCTCTTAGAGAAGTTGCTTTGCTTTTGCCTGGAATAATTATGAAATCATTTAGTGAACCAAAGGAATGATCATGGCCACCTCTGCCAGTGATTTGGAGATCACATCAGAAGTGATACCTAACCAGCTAGTGATACCTAACCAGCTAAGGAAGTTCTTGAGTATTGTAATGGACAAACAAGTGATTAGCAAGTCAGATCATATAAATCGTCTTGTTCTGTCAACTAGGAAGGAGAGATGCCGTGCTGTTACTAATGAGGGGTGGAAATTACCCAAATACATTTTGCTGTGTATGATATCAAGACATTTGTATCGTAGCAAACTACTACTGACATTGTTAAAACGATTTGGGCACTGTGAAAGCAACTGCTTTGCAGTGGAATCAGAATCTGCAGTAGACAGCCTTGGAGCAAAAATCTACAGTATTGACTAATCAGATTGTTAAAACACCATACAATGCTGTGTTTCATTCCGAATGGGACAACTTTAATAAACATATAACAGGAATTCCTGGTGTTCCGTTCATCAACACTGCAGGAATATATAATGCTGCAAGAGGTCCAAGGGACTTATACAGTACTCCGTCTCAGTCAGCATCACTACCTACCGTTTCTAGGTCTTCTCAAGTAAGAAAACAAGATCCCCCTCAGCTCTTCCTGTTTTCCATGCATCAAGAAAACCAGGACCAATAATGAAATTGGAATACACAGACAAGCCTACCGAAAATAAAGTTGCATTTGCTAAAGGACAAATGTTCTACTTGATTTGGAAATTATGTCGAAAAGCTTGTGCGACAGGGAAACAAACTACGCCAGCCTTTGGTGGCTTCGTTTCAGCGACAGGGTTTGCACCACTCCGACGCACTACTACAGATAACTATCCCTGGATCCCAGAACCTATCACAGAATATATATAAAAATGTCAAAAAATTGCTTAAGCGGTGTGAACAATTATATACTATAACCGCAGTTGACTTTGGGGTATGCATGAAAGCTCTGCCTTTGATATGGGGCATTCCTGCTGAATACAAAAACCACATTGTTTTCATTGGTGCTTTCCATACCATTATGAATTATTTGAACATGACTGGTCATAAAATGGCTGGACCTAGATATGGTGAAATTGCTTATCGAAGCTGGTCTTGTTGCATCGGGATGTGTTGGGAAAGTTTTCAGTTCTCCAAAGAAGTTTACAAACATTGTCCCAGAAATAATAGAGGAAGAGCAATCGGAGGTTAGGCCTGAAGAAAATGATCTAGTAGATAATGGCTTATAAATTCAGATGCCTTATTATTTTCTTTCTAAAATGCTTTCTTTGAATTCCTTAGGAACATGATTATGTCTCAAATATTCTCTTTTGGTGACTCATAATACTATTTCATACTTTATTCATGCAAATCTGATATCCTCTCTGTGAATATAATACTAAATGTCAAAAAAGTTTAATGACTAAATTATTCGGCAACAAAATTATTCAGAATCACACTTTATTTTGCCTTTGTAAACAGAACACTTTTTGTATTATATTATTGCTCATAAATGCCGATACTGGCGGGTAGCAGCTACTACAACTAGTTTTTGAAGGCCACTTTTGCACTAAGAAAGGTCGAAGAGTGCTGTTCTTTTTCGCTGTTAGTATGTTGTAACATGTCAGACCTGTTTTAAGTAACCGTTAAGATTTTGAATGATCTTTCCATGTTTTATGAAATGTCCCATTTCTTTTTATCAATGGTCATTTAGATACAAAATTATTCATTCTCAATCACACCTTAACTCATTTGTGTAAATAGAACGCCATTTTTTTTATCATGTTATTGTTCGCAAGTGTTGGTACTGGCGCATGTTGGATTCTGTAACTCGTTTTTGAACGCTACTCTTTGCACGCGGAAAATCAAGAGTGCCCACTTTCTTTCAATATCATGTCAAACCTGTTAGAAGACACTTTAAAGCATATAAAAATCTTAGTCTTAGTAAATCCTGGGGCGGGGGGCATTCTGACCCCCCTTCGCACTTTACTAGCAACACATGGGGGTAATAAACATTGCTTTCTCTCTCTCTCTCTCTCTCTCTCTCTCTCTCTCTCTCTCTCTCTCTCTCTCTCTCTCTCTGAGGGAAAAAGGCATATTCTCTTGCCCTCAAAGTCAAAACTCAAAAGCTACCGAGAACGGCCGGGAACTGCAGCTACTGAAACATTCCCTGCCTGCGGTACACCGCACACAGGATTCTTTCCTTCTTTCTTTGTAAATGGAAACTGTTGGGACAGAAACAGTTCCCTCTCAAAGGCAGCGAGCTGCAAATGCAGTTAAGGACGATTTTTCTTTCAGCTTTTGTTGCCTGAAAAATTTAGCGGGAAAGGAAGACCGAACTGGCTGTTTAAATATGGAAGGTTGGAGTCAGGAAAGGCATCCGTCCGCAAATCAACTGCCGAAACAAATCCTGCAATGAGCCGTTCAATGATAGTTAAAATGGATGAGAAACAAAGGAACAGACACAAGGAGACCATAAGAAAGAAACAATTGGAAAAGACTTATTAAAAATGACAATTCCGACTAGGGATTCAATTGAGAAGAAGAAGAAGAAAAAGAAAGCGAAGGAGCTTTAAGGTTTACACAACGCCGAATATATACAGCAATGTAAAATAAAATGATCATCTCTCATGGGAGAAGCCTCCTTCGAGGGGAGGGGAGGGGAAGGGAGGGCAGGGGGAGGGGAGGGGAGGGGAGGGGTCGTTGGCGTTGTGGGAACTCAAGCAGGTGATATGTCCAGCTAATATCACCGACAGCTCCTTTAACCAACTATAGACCATTTATCTACGATGTTAACATAAGCATATTGAAAATGAAAAGAAAAAAAATAATAGTAAGTCAAAGAGAAATTATGCATTCATACACCGTAACTGAGCTCAGATAATAGAGGTTCGTAGACACTTTTTTTCAGAATGCATATAAATACTGGATTTCTTAAAAGAAAATCGGTGAATCTTAAGGAGCCTAATGCGAACACAAAGACTAACTTAAAAATTTCTCGTAGATTTGCAATCTCTAGTATACACAAACCCCCATATATATGCACACACATACACACACATATATACATGTGTGTGTGTGCGTGTGAGTATATCTGAATGAGATGTGATAAAAACTGGACGGGTGAGTTACTGGGCCTATATACCTATACCTTCCTCTTGACTCTGCAGCTCTTCAGCTTCACACACACATAGATACAGTTATTCACTCGTCCAGTTTTTGTCACGACATCTCATTCAGAAGCTTAGATGAAAGCTCATTCGGTGACCAAAAGTGCGATGGCTTCTTTGGCTCAAGTAGGCTGATGGGAACGGGGAGAGTTTCTCTGACTGTTTACATTGTCTTCGTTTTGCGTCATGTATTCCAATTCAATGGAAGAAACATATCGTGGCTTTTATGCAGCATCTTTGACAAAGAAGGGGAGGACAGGCTTACACAGTACGACACATGAAACCTTTTGTCTCTACCCCAAAGTTCTGATTTCATAATTCACTGATGACAACTCAAAGCAAACTCTTCATCACCTAAGGTTCTTCCTTCTAAATCACTGTTTACTGAGACCCTATGGATACTTTATATTGAGCATCGGTGTCATAACTGGTTCTGTTTATTAGTTATGAATATGAAGACGGAATTCTATCTTAAAATGGTTCTCCTCAAATCCCAAATTGTAAATGATACAGTGAAATCAGGCTAAAGAGCTCGTATATTGCATAACCGGAGAAAACAATGAAGGGCTTAATTCTTTTCTGATGTTATTTACCCGACAGAATGCTTCATATTAAAGCTTATTATTAAACCTTTAACGTCATCTTATTGAAATTAATTGCTGTCTCATGAAAGTGCCATATTTTCGTGCTATGCAAACAAACCTCCCCTTATAGTACTCCGTGAGACTGAAACAATGTTTTTTTAATGATCAAATCACCGGACCTGATGTTTCGGCCTGCTAATTAAGAACAATTATGGATGCAAGAAGCTGTGTTTGGGAAGTCCAATAGATAATATTTAAACAGACACACATCGGTTATGACTTCGCTACAGCGTCGCTTGTTCTTCCTGGAAATTCATTGTGACGAAGTCACACTTCATTTTTTGGAGCCTGTACAGCCGCTACAGCGTATAATCAAGGCCACCGAAAATAGACCTGTCTTTCGGTGGTCTTGGTACAATGCTGTATGAGCCGCGGCCCATGAAACTTTAATAACCACGACCCGATGGTGGCCTGTGTTGTGGCCAGTTTAGTTTAGGCCCGAGCCCCATTTTGCATCTTTTCCTTTTAGCAACGCCAATTTAGGCAGCCGTGCAAGAAATTCTGTCGAGGCACGTGCTCCTCCACTCATGCAACTCCTCTGAATCTATTTAAAGGTCTCCTCTGCTCTGCATGCAAGGGGAAGCTGTCAACAAAGAACGCTCCTTTCTCGCCTGACAACTCTTCTGCCGTTGGGTCTGTCAGGTAATCGTTATTTAGTCGCTGCTTGTGGAATGCTTCTAAGCCTAGTATCAATTAGTGAGGTTCATTGCAATTCAGTTTATCTATACGGATTTCATCATCAATGTTTATTGTAAGCGAAGTTTTTTTTTTTTTATACATATATTTCGACTTGTTCACTCGCCGTTTTATAGTCACCATTATATTATTCATGGTCTGAGTACCTATATCTACTAATATTATTTTTCTTATTCTTAAAGGGGGTTAAAACAATAGCATATATATATATGTATATGTGTATATATATATATATATATATATATATATATATATATATATATATATATATATATATATATATATATATGTATATAATATAAGTAATTGTAATATGACAGTTAATAGTTATTAATTTTAACCGTGGTGGTTGTAATGGTAGATCGTGAAGGAGAAAGAGAGAACTCTCCGAGCTTGTGTACAGGTATCAAGCTTCCAAAGCACAACTAAGGACGATTTTTGCACGGGCGAGGATCTTACGAGGTCACAGTTCTTAACTGTTGCCAATTCGCCGATAACGTATTATTGAAGCACTTCGCCATGAATGGACGATGTCTATTTAAGAAAGAAAAGTGCATTCTGGGAAACCAAATAATAGTCACTTAAGGTAATTTCCAAGACTGGCGTGATTCCCAAGCTCGCTTGTAAGGATGTTTCTTATTGGTTGTTGCAAGGAGCCAGGTGCAATGACTATGCTCTCACCTTTATCACCGAAACATCACTTGCTTGTCCAAAAAATATTAGTGTTCCCTTAATTGGCTCACCTGTTTCCCCTGTTACAGAGGAGGGGCAACATTTTGTTCACGTCTCTCGAGAAAGAAATACCTTACAAATATGACAACTCTAGCGAATCGAATTAGTAAAAAGGAAAGTAACGATGTTGAGTTAATCTCTGAAAATCACTTCTGATACTTAATTCTACTAATATATATATATATATATATATATATATATATATATATATATATATATATATATATATATATATATATATATATATATTGCATCAATTATGGGATAAAGTTGGGGATAAAACATTTATTCTTTGACAAAAACAAAATACTACATCTTGGTAATTGCTTTAATTTTGGGGAACTGATACAATTGAGTTAAACTAATGATTTTAAAGAAGAAGAAGTGAAAATGTAATAGCAGCAGTAGTAATAGTAATAGTGATAGGCTGTAACTACTGATCTCTCAGAGCCAATCAGGTTCCTGAGTCAAAGCGAATGACCTCCATCATGAAGACTTCGTGTCCAGCATCACTTCATCAGGGAAATTTCCCCAGATAGGCAATTAGGATATATTAGACATTAAGAGGCCTAATGCATTCAAGGACAATTACGCTGTGTAATTGCAGTCACTCAAGTTGATGAGGCCTCAGCTCATAGACATCCATACGCTTGTAGTGGATCAGTCTCAGATATTCCGTGGATCATATTATTTGCTTTTTCCTCTTATTTATAAATGTTTGTATGAATCTCTTGGCGTTGCTGTCATTGTAGAAAACTTGTAAACAAGGAACAGGGTTAGATACCCAATGCTGGTTAGTAATTAGGTCGAAACAGTCGGAAAGTAGCTAGCCTAGTTACCGAATAGCAACTGTGGTGACGTGATAGGTTCATAAGTTGAAATTAGATAAGTTTAAAGGATATATATTATCCTTTACAAACATACACGGTCATGAAGTAATTACTTATCTTAGTAAGACAAAGAATAATTTCCTATCTCTGCCCTGCCCCTGTCTTTGCTGAGAAATGGAAGTGCTTCTGATTCTCTTGATCTGCCTCTCTGGTCGTTTCTCCCCTTCCAAATTAGAACAGGAAAATGACGCTGAAGCAAAGGAAGCTTTTAGGATCTTCATTACCCTAAACAAGTAAAAAAATGCCCCGAAGTTTCTTCGGCACAATCGAGTTTTCTGTACGGCGTATAATACTGTATGAAACTCTCAGCCACGCCCCATGAAACGCTTAGCCTCGGCCCGGTGGTGGCCTGTGTTTTTGGTACCTATAGCGGTACCAGACGTAAGATCATGGCTAACTTTAACCTTAACTCAAATACAAACTACCGAGGCTAGAGGGCTGCAGTTCGATGTGTTTGATGATTGGAAGGTGGATGATCAACATATCAATTTGCAGCCCTCTAGCCTCAGTAGTTTTTAAGATCTGAGGGCGGACAGGAAAAGTGAGGACAGGAAAAGTGCGGACGGACAGACAAATAGCCATCTCAGTAGTTTTCTTTTACAAAAAACTAAAAAACTGGTCATGAAATAAATATAAACCTCAATACACCCCCTCTCTCTCTCTCTCTCTCTCTCTCTCTCTCTCTCTCTCTCTCTCAGAGCCATGAAGGCGTGTTAGATCTTGCAACCTGAAGACCACCCACCCTCCTGCTTGGACGATTCGTTGGGAAATTGTGAAACGAACCTGACTCTGCCTTTCTCTTCTTTCTCGCGATTTTCAAAGTCCAGAGCTTTCACTTTTCTTTTGGAAAGACTGAGTGACTCAGTCTGACTAAAAGAAAGGGGACCGTTCAATGAAAAACTATTTTAGTCTGAAAGACAAAAACTGCTTTGGGAAACTGTTTAAAGAATTTGGAACACTATGGCATGAATATTATGTATTCGAACGGTATACATAAACATAATGAAATTATCCTTTTTTAAATGTAGTTTGGGTAATCCAGTCGGCTATGTTGGATGGAAAGGTGATAATGACTCGTTTTTTACATTAGCTAGAATAGCCATTCTTTAAAAAGATATGTATAATCTTGTCATCAGGTTGGCAAAAGACAGTTTTAATAAACTGATTATTCATTTACCTAACTGCCTTGCTTGTTTGTATGTGGATTAAACGTAATGAGGTCATTATTTACCTGGGGATATCTAGTAAAGGACGTCAAGTGAAGGGAGAGAGAATTATACAAAAGGTCCCAATGAGATATGCTGGAGAAGCAAACCATCATTTGTATAAGAATACTTTCATTTAAGTTGTTCCGGGGTCACACCGAACGTGGGATGTAAATTACCTCGTAAAACTAGATATTTACACGTAAATTATATTTTGACACATAATCGGACATATCAGAATCTGAAACAAATATGTCAAAAATTAAGTTCATTAACACTTTTTGATTCATGCAATCTCTTCATCTCGTTGTGTACTGCCAAATACTTATCAGATGCAGTTACGAAAAGTGACCTTTATTAGGTTAATTGACAGAGATTATGCATTTGATGGAAGGTCTCTGTTACGAGGTGGATTTTTGCTGTCATTTTTAGCTGTGATGGAAAGAGAGGAATTGTGAATTAAATTAAATAGTGCATGAATGAATGACTGAATTTTCCTTAAATAGTGAATGAATGAATGAATGAACCTTAAATAATGAATGAATGAGTGGATGAATGTTCCTTAAATAGTGAATGAATGAATGAATGAACCTTAAATAATGAATGAATGAGTGAATGAATGTTCCTTAAATAGTGAATGAATGAATGAATGAACCTTAAATAATGAATGAATGAGTGAATGAATGTTCCTTAAATAGTGAATGAATGAATGAATGAAAGAATACACTTTAAATAGTGAATGAATGAGCGAATGAAAGAACAGGAATCTTCCTAATTAAATGAAACTCATACTCACAGTGAATGAGTCCACAGTATTTGTAAATTAACAAAAAAAAAAGCATTAATACTTCCGACTAACATCTACAGACACCAACATGCGTGTGGACATCACTCTGAACTTTATAATCGTGTACAATACATTAGTAAGGTTGCCTAATCGTTGCTAGTTCTTCTCGGTCATGTTTTTAGTCATACAAATTTCACTGGACTCTGATTATTTTCTCTGGGTAGTTTTAATGAGGTATTATTCCTTATAGGAGGAGTTTTTCTTGGGATGAAAGCGTTTCACCAAATATTCCAAACACACAGACACACACACACACACACACACAAACACACACACACACACACACACACATACATATATATATATATATATATATATATATATATATATATATATATATATATATATATATATAGATATATATATATAGATATATATATATATATATATATATATATATATATATATATATATATATATATATATATATGTATATATATATATTATACTGTATATAATATATGTTTGTATGTATATATGATTTATGCAGGTGTTTTAACTTCATCTAAGAATAAGATGAACAGTATAATTAAATAAAACAACTCCAACCATGAGCAATATAATTGTGAGTATAGTTCGTTAGTGAAAAGGTTAAAATATAAAAAAAAATTCATTTAGAATGCAAAATGACAATGAAATCCGAAAAGATAAACTGAACTGCAATGATCATCACAAATTGGTGCCAAACATGGAAACTGTCTCATGAACAGGGAAGGAGTAATGGTTACCTCTACACAACCGACGGCAGGAGAGTTGTCAGGCGAGAAAGGAAAGTTCTTTGTTGACAGCTTCTCCTTCCACTCTGAGCAGAGGAGACCTTTAAATAGGTTCAGAGGAGTTGCATGACTGGAGGAGCACGTGCCTCCACAGAATTTCCTGCACGGCTGCCTAAACTGACGTTGCTAAAAGGACAAGATGCAAAAGGGGGCTCGTGCCTAAACTAAACTGGCCGTAAGAGTTATATTACATCCTCAACTGCCTCTCCCCATCCTCCCCAAAAAATAATTACATAAAAAGGGGTACGTGCTTAAAATGAACTCTCTGGAAGAGAAAGGGTCACTGACCTGAAAATGACTCCCTCGCAAAGGCTTTTTATACCTAGATCAAAAGAAAGGTTCAGAAGAGAAGGTCGCTCGCTCGGTGAGCCTCGTCACTCTGAATGGCCAATTGCCTCATCACTTGACAGGGGCTGGAATGGCCACGGTATTCCAGTCCTCATGACTGGAATGGTCTTGTTGAGTTAGCGTGGATCTTGCATTTTCCAACCGTAATATGTGACTCAACCAAGATAAAAAAATGTTATTGTCGTCAACGTTTAGTCGAACGGTTGAAGATGAACTGCTTCAAGATCTCAAAGAACAGAGGGTATTATCGTTGGTCCTTGTTGCGTGGTGTAATAGGAACTCGCTTTTGAATTAATTTCAGTAAAGAAAGAGGCATACACGAGCGGACTGTGGAGAGAGAGAGAGAGAGAGAGAGAGAGAGAGAGAGAGAGAGAGAGAGAGAGAGAGAGAGAATCTGCTATCATGATGCAATATCTTTTTAATTTTTGTACATTAGTTATGTTTGTCATATATCTATTTATAAAATGACGCTTGTAATCTATTTCATATATATATATATATAAATATATATATATATATATATATATATATATATATATATATATATATATATATATATATATATATATATATATATATATTTATCAGTGCAAAGTTTTTTATAACATAAAAATTCATTAATATACATATGCTGTCGATATAATATTTTCTCCATAACCTATAAAAAAATATAGGCTATGTGCTATCAGTTCGAAATTTTTTTTCAAAAATTATACAAATAAATGCCCTAAAGAGGTTAGGCCTGGTTATGGTATTATAGAAAGGCTTGTTCCCATCATTTTACACTCGCCCTACAGTGTGCTTCATAACCTATAAAAATATGTTACCAATATAAATTTTGTTCATAACCTATATGCGCTACCACTGTACATGTTTTCCGTTCAGATACTGGAGAGGCAAAAATTAGACTATCACTAATCAATAGTTTGAATTTCACTAATATGGGAAAACAAATCCCTTACCTAGATATATATGGGAGCTCTGGCGTTGTTGCTATCCCAGGCCAGACAATTCCCGTTTGCTTCGTCCCTCTCTTGTGACAAACTTACGAGACGCAGTCGTTCAAAACTCTCCCTCATAAAGGTGGTACTTCTCTTGCTTATGGCAATGGAATTGCGTGAATGCACTACCGATAAGAAAATCCGAAAAGGAAATGCGTCACAAAGCACTTTATAGGATATCGCTTGAACCAGAACCACACAAATCGAGATGGTTTATCGGTGAAACCCGACGCTCTGTTTGGAACTGTTACGTGCTTATAGCATTTCATATTTCCGAAAATACGCAGTAAAAATATGTCAAGAAATATGAAACATTTTATGTATACTAGTTAGCATGGTACATCTGTGATATGACTATGACGAGTTCAAAATATCGAGGTACATAGATATATAACGAACCAGCCCCTATCGTAAAAAATGGGTAGTTTTAGTAGGATACTGAAGTAAATTTCTCACTTTCTACTATCCAGAATTGGTAAGTCATACAGACATAGTACGACAATTTGTCGCTCAGTGTCGCTCACAAGGCGATATCGAGACAGATAGATACATATTTACTCTAATATTATAATTTTTGAGAGAAAGAGCCAGTTTTTTATCGTAGATAATGTGTATTTTTGTAGGAAAGTAAAATATATTTCTCACTTCCATCTAAAAAGTCATACAGAAATTTTGAGACAATTTTTCCCTCAATGCCGCTCAAATGCCGGTAAATGAGGTGAACAAAAGTGTAAAAAACCCACCTAAAATTCTTTTTCAGCAATAACATTTTAGGACATGTTTATTTAGACACACTGTATACCAGCCCAAAACAGTAAAAAGCTAAAAATCTATAATTCCTCGAAATTTATACTTTCTAATATATCGCTTAAGAAAGAATGCTTCGCAGAGGGAAATATGGCTACATGCTCTGTTTTCATGTTACTGTTTATTATCAAGAAATAGGACAGACTCTGGGATTCATTACTGAGTGCATCAGGGTAGAACAGGTAAGCAGTCTAGACATCATTCAAAACTGTACCAGCCTTCGGGTGGCGTAGAGGCACACATCAGCACATGACCTGCCCATGTCCCTTGTACAACCCGGTTCACTGGTCGCACTAATTAGGTAATTGCAAGTGAATTAAGCTCAATTAATTTTCATGCCTATGGACATTTCAGGACTTTTGCATGTACCGGACACCTGCGTTCATATTTGTTTGTTTATGGCTAGATGATATTATTATTATTATTATTATTATTATTATTATTATTATTATTATTATTATTATTATTATTATTATTATTATTATTATTATTATTATTATTCAGAAGATGAACTCTATTCATATAGAACAAGCCCACAGGGGCCACTGATCAAAGTTCAAGCCTCTAAAGGATATGGTGCACATTAGAAAGAAGTAACAGAAGATAATGGAAAACAGAGAAAGAGATCAGTTAAAAATATACAAACTGATTAATAAATACATAAAGTGTAGTTAAATTATCAAAATAAAAGGAGAGTAATTGTTTTAGGGTAGTTATACATTGCATCTTCACTTTAATTTTTGAAGCTCCAATTGCGCTACATCCTCAGGGAGACTGTTCCACCAAAGGTGTGAGGAATAAAGGATCTCTGGAACTGAGAAGTTCGACAGCGAAGCACATTCACTGCATATAGGTGGTGCGATGGTGCTGCCGCCGTGTGGAGAGCAGGATCAACTAGCAATGAACGGCAGCGTGCTCAGACTGATCGACAGCAATGATATAGACATTAATATCAGAACAGAAAAACTGTCAGCAACTTCGTATTCTCAGTCAGCCAGGCTAATGAAGGTTATTTTTGCCTAATTGGATTTAGGAGTCTCGTCACGCATAACAGCAGGATAAAAGAATTGACAATAAAAACAGCTTTAATGAGGAAACTTTTTCAATAAAAGAAGAGTTTTAAAGGATAATACCTTTGATACCAGACATTAAAAAAAAACCTTGTGTGAGATTCGTTTGCTAATTACCATCATTTTATGGTATGATGAAGCAGCCTTTTCATTTTGGAAATATAAGTGATGAAAAATATGATGAATGATTAGTTTTATGAGCAGAAATTACAGGGGAGTCACTTGCCTACTATTTTATTCATTTGCAAAAGTATTTACAATAGCAGGTTTTTTATTTGTTGTAGAGGAAAGTGTTTCACTTTTAAAGGTTACTCATGCATGGCAGAGTCCAGGAACAATGTATTGTGCAGTTGTACAATGTCCCAGAAACCACTACCCAAACCCTCTCTTCACCCACTCAAGGACCAGGAAGAACGGGAAGTGGCTGCTGCTGATGACTCAGCCGGCAAACTTATTGGTCCCCCAAACACCCATCCGCATCTCACAGAAACCACAAATCCATGCTGCTTGTGAAATCTAACCAGGATATGAGTTGGGCTTCAACTTGGGACCATTACGCTAGGGAGTCTAAGGATACCCAACTGAGCTACCAGAACCCAAAGGAATAATTTCGGTTACCTCTCTTGTAAGGCAAGAGACGTAAGCATGAAGGTTCCTCACTGCAATGGATATTCAGAAAACGGTTCATGAATTTTGCCTACAATCATACTATCAATCTTTCTAGTTAAACAACTCTGCTAAGTCAATTTTTTCATAACATAACCTACAATTAAAAATAGGGTCAGCATAAAGTTAAAAGAGTTGGAAAGATAATAAGAAAGGGAACTAAAGAAATACAGGAATATTAAAAGGCAGAAAGCAACACAGCTGGTGAATGAGAAAGGATGCTAAAGAGAACACTCATTACCATTTGCAATACTCCAAGGAAGGCACGAAAAAGGTACCCATGTGGTGAATACCTGGGATGGGCAAAGAGATTGATGTGTGAACTCAGAACAGTTCAAAAAAGCATGATTATAACGCATCCATTAGGAGAAGAAAGAACAGCAGTAAAAAAAAGAATCTTTTCCTAACTCCACCACTTAGTGGTTTTATTCCATCCTTCTTTCTCCCTATGTGGGCAGGTACTCTGTGCTGTCTCTATGACCCCATCACGGAATTTTACAAAGAACCAAAGGAAATGAGGACCAGAGACTAAAAAACTAAGTCTAATACTAACTGGGTGAAGCCAAAGCACCAGTAAATGGATAGGTAAAGGATATTCGACATCTTTAAGAAGAGATTCCCAGATGTCAGCAAATATATGAAACTGAGCCCTGTTAAGATCACCTATTAGTATTCACAAGAAAAAATTCAGTTTCGTTTTTTTATGTCTTATTTTTACCTAGCGAAATTGACCAATGCTAAGTTGGTCTCTACAATCAGTGTATCTATCTTTGTACTATCTCTTTTCACCAGCAAAAACATGTTAATCAAAATAGTGCAAAGGAACAGTGTCAATCAAATTACCGTTCATCAAGTGTATTCAGTTATGCAATGAATGCCCCTCTCTCTCTCTCTCTCTCTCTCTCTCTCTCTCTCTCTCTCTCTCTCTCTCTCTCTCTCCAATTATTCCACAGCTATGGATCTGTCTGGCCTCCATAAGAGTTCTTGTCCTATATAAAGGAAATACAATGTCCACAACTCGAAGTTTGGAATAATCTCCTCCTCTCTTTTGGTCAGGTAGATCGATAAACAACATTTCCTGGAAAAATAACATTTTTCTGTCCCTAAATATGACTGATTTTCTTTATGAATTTCTGCCGATTTCTTTCAACCAATATAACAGGTTTTATTGAAGTGTCAGGTCTCTTATTTCCATCGTTATTGTCTTTTTTATTCCCAGTTTATTACCAAATACATAGAAAGTGTTTTGTTTTATTGTGTCAGTGAGGAAAAAGGAAACAAGACAAAAAGATAATACAAACCAAAAGGAAAAAGAGATTCCTCTTCTGCTCTGGCAACAAAGGACAAGTGCCTTGAAGCAGCTTCAAGAAGAAGAAGAGAAGAAGAAGAAGAAGAAGAAGAAGAGAGAGAGAGAGAGAGAGAGAGAGAGAGAGAGAGAGAGAGAGAGAGAGAGAGAGAGAGAGAGAGAGAGAGAGAGAGGCTGCCCTTCAGTCCGTTGCTCTGTTCTGCAGATCAAAGATGGCTCCTTCACAGGGAATGCAAATGCCAGGAAGCACCTGGGACGAGAAGTGACAAGGCATCGTCTTTGGTGTGAAGCCAACACCTCATTGTTCTCGGCCCGTCCTTTCTAAGGAAAAATAGGGGCAAAAACAGGGACAAACAACAAAGGAAAAACAGGTGCAAACCAGGGCAAACGCAGCGGCACAAACAGAGAAACACGGACAAACAAAAGGGCGCAAGAAAACTGCAGCGGCTGTGTTTGTCGTCAGGGAAGGGGACGCAAACAAAAGC
>JANJGK010006041.1:22500-40338 GCA_039081455.1 Macrobrachium rosenbergii
AAAAGATCAGTACCTTACGCTTCGGAGAGTTCAGGGATTTTCCTACATATCAGAAATACAGGACATATCATAAACTGGAGTGGGGCGGAGCTGGTTTTCAAGAGTACCTGTCCGTACAAAAGAAAGATGCTGGAATCTGCTATCATCAATCAAACCAACAATATGAACTTGTCAGGAGGATATTGGAAATCGGACGACATCCATGCTTTAATCCTCAGACCGCTCCTGAAGAAGATGGCCCAGGAAACGCGACCTCCAGAATCGTCGCCAAACGGGAGTTAATGAGGCCAAAAACCACTAGGGAATTGGTTATTCTCCTCCTTCTTAGGATACGGTCACCATACCATTGGAGACTTAATGCCACACCTATATGCTTTGTATATATACCCTCGTAACATTTCATCTGTCCATATTCTACCAGTGAACATGGGCACAGAAGCAAGTGCCCGAAATATATGGTTGCAACGTTTAAATAGTGTTTTATGGGCCTTCTTATATTCATATTACACTGTGGTATTACAGGATATATATATATATATATATATATATATATATATATATATATATATATATATATATATGTATATATATATATATATATATATATATATATATATATATATATCTATATATATATACATATATATATATATATATATATATATATATATATATATATATATATATATATATATATATATATATATATATATATATATATAATCTAACAATGTCAAAAAGACGAAAAAATCAAGAAAAATTTTCATTTTTCATGACCGGGCAATATCCACATCTTATGGTCATCGCGTGTAAATTATCGTGATATTTGCTCATATTTGGACTTGCCTTCGACCAGCAAGGGCCAAGTTCTGCTCCACTGACTTTCAGTATATGATTATGCAGAATAAAAGTAACCAATAAAAAAGCTTTATGATAGAACATTACTACCCCGGGGTCAGGATTTATAAAAGTGCATTTCATTCACCAAGTACAGATGGCATGTATGAGAGAAAGTAAAAAATACACTGGAAAAATAAATGAAATTTTAACTGGTACAACAAAAACAACAACAATAATAATAATAATAATAATAATAATAATAATAATAATAATAATAATAATAATAATAATAATAATAATAATAATTATTATTATTATTATTATTATTATTATTATTATTATTATTATTACTACTACTACTACTATACTTGCTGTATTCAAACAATGGTAGCAAGTGATTTGATTTGTGTTAGTGAATACCATTCACACTTAGACACTTTCAAAAATTAAGACTAATGATAGCAGTCAGTGCGAAGGAACTGAGAATAAAAGCCAGGGTAAGACAAGTAATGATAATAAAGTTGCTAATAAAAATGCTGAAAAACAATAACTGAAAGAAAACAGCATTCGGGATCCAGACTATCCTAAAGGACAGCTTCCTGATGTTGTTGGTGCCTTTGAAACTACAACTTTTAGTTTTCTATAAAAGAAAACCGTTGAGATGGCTATTCGTCTGTCCGTTCGCACTTTTTCTGTCCGCCCTCAGGATAGAGGGCTGCAAATTGGCATGTTGATCTTCCACCCTCCAATCATCAAACATAGCAAATTGCAGCCCTTTAGCCTCAGTAGATTTTATTTTATTTAAGGTTAAAGATAGCCATGATCGTACGTCTGGCACCGCTATAAGTGCCAACAACGCAGGCCACCACCGGCTCGTGGCTGAAAGTTTCATGGGCCGCGGTTGAGAGTTTCATGGGCCGTGGCTAAGACTTTCATACAGCATTCATTATACGCTGTACAGAAAACTCGATTGCGCCGAAGAAAATTCAGCGTATATTTACTTGTTGTCTGATGAGGTTAGCTCTCAGCAAAGTCACTGAACTTGTTCGATTTTATAAAAGCTTTAAGATGTGGCCGATGTTTAATCGATCTCAGCGACAGAGGAGAATTGCATCAGGAAAACCGAGTTTTTACCCTCAGATCATCTTAGGAAGAGAAACAAAGAAATGATATTGTTATCGTTTTTCTTCCTTCTCATGTAAACAATAAAATCTAGAATCCTTTAAATGTGGAGCTGAATGTTATATGACAACACTGCTTTCTTTTCTCAGGCAAAACCCCTGAAAAAAAGTCATATTTATTACAACGTCCCCATACGGGAAAAGAATTTGAATGCCTTTCCCATATAGAAGTCTAAAAGTAATGCCTTAATCACAAAACTAAGATTTGAGAACATTGAACGCCTAATCTCTTTACTGTGACTCCATTACGCAAAAATATAAACAGGATATCTGAGCAGAGTTCTTTTGGTTTCAAGAAGAAGAAAAATGATCTTGCAGCTGATCTTGTAGGGAAACTATCCTGAAATCCAAAGGTCGTAATTTCCTACTTCCGGGAATCCAGAAGGAATATGATTTGAACTCTCGATGAAAAAAAAAAACTCTTATTATAAGACAGCTAAAGATTTCTCAGTTACAAAACAATGTGAAATTCTTTTTGGTTTTTACTAGTTTTCTTTCAATCAAAATTCAGTCAGTCACCTTCTGATAATTTAGTATCATCTTTATCATTATTATGATAAATCTTATGTCCACGATCAGTGCGTTTATTGCTGGAAATGTAAGAGTTATTCAGTTTTATATCATCAAGCTTTTTTATCTTTAATATGCAAAGGTTTAGATATTTTTTTCGACAAAGTAAAAATATCAAATATTTTCGAGGAAAAAACATATGACTGGAAAACTTGAATGAGTAAAAAGGGGAATGAGCAGGACATGAACCGTTTGCGTGACTAAAAATCAGCAGTGATAACTCAGATTGTGATGACAATCTATCTGCAGCATTTTGCCCTCCTTATCAAGTTATACAAGAAATCTTAAAGACTTTCTTGTTGAGAGAGAGAGAGAGAGAGAGAGAGAGAGAGAGAGAGAGAGAGAGAGAGAGAGAGAGAGAGAGAGAGAGAGATTATCAAAGCTACTTCGCTCATTTATAGCGTAGCGAGGGCGTGAGTAAGAGTCAGCGTCTACAAAATTACTAATTAATGCAGTTGTTATTGACTGACTCGCTTTATGTCAGCACGGGCTCTTGCTCACAGAGGAGCCCATAAATTTATTCAGACGGCAAACAAACAGGTCAATAACTCTTGCGAGCGGAAATGTAGCGCCTGACACCAGGCGAACGAAAACAGAGGTCACCACACAATCACTTGTGTTTGTTGACAGATGAATATATGCGTATACATTGCTATACAAGGCATGACTGAAAAGAGAGTACATATGGCTAAAATGGTGACACTGTAATGAGTACGGGGATAATAATACATTTGATCTGACAATAATATGAAGGAAGATATGTGTAAAAAAGATGCGTGACGTATGCTGCGCTTCTTGAGTCCGCTCTTTTTGCGCGCAGAGATATTGTTGTGAGGAGGAGATTAGCGAGCAGGTGAGATGACGGTGCGTGGGGTCCACGGGGGACCTTACAAGACATTTGGAATTACATGAAAATAACACGCTGTATTTCTTTATGATTCTAATAAGTGACGATCACAATCGCAGTTATTACAATCCAGAACAATGCCTCCAGGTCAACGCTTGAATTTGTCTAGAGTAATTGTTGATGCTCTTGGCATTGCAAATATGAACTCTGAAATTGGACTCAAGTATTTAATTCTCAGATTGACAATGACGGTGTATTACTATGATGTACCATGCTTTATTTATGACTTGTTTACCGACTACAGCACAACACATAAACAAAATTCTGGATGGAATGCTTTCATATAAACGTTTATATCAAAATTGTGGTGCGATTAATTGTTTCCCAAAGAAGTAACCAAGCGCTGTGCTGTTACTGCTCCACACAGCTTGCCATCAAGTTTCAGAACGAACGTCGATATCATAAAAAGTAGATAGACAGCTTTTGGTCGGAGAGGGAAGGCCCACACATCTTGAGGTCATTGAAATATGTGTATATGAGATTAGTGACTAAATGCCTTGACGCTCTTGACAAAATGAGGAAGTTAATAAGGAAGGTTAGTGCATTGTTGACATTGTAGGACAACATTTCTTAGCAAAATGATGGATGGCGGCTGTGCCGAAGATCATATATATATATATATATATATATATATATATATATATATATATATATATATATATATATATATATATATATACATATACTGCATATATATACAAAGCCGGTGACAATGTAATTCGAGTCTGAATTATCTTCATATGTTTATGCATCAACTGGAAATTCCAGAGACGTGCTCTCCTCAGGAACAGGGAATCTGCCAGACTCCCTGGAAGTGTCTCGCCAATCACGGGACAACTTGGAACTTCTTGTAGTTGTTGTGATAAAAAGTTATGGTGATCCCATACTTCTGTGATGTTGGAAAAACATTTTACCCACAAGGGGAGATAGACAGTTATTGTTTTTCAATATGAAGGGAAATTTTTTCACAATTAGTTTTAGTCGAGATATAGGTCCAGATTTGGATTAAATCTTCTTACTAACTTCATTCTTACCTATTTTTAAATAATGGTCAAAATTATTTTTATTATAGAATTGCTCTCTCTCTCTCTCTCTCTCTCTCTCTCTCTCTCTCTCTCTCTCTCTCTCTCTCTCTCTCTCTCTCTCTCTCTCTCTCTCTCTCTTTTTTCTCACCGATAGTTAACTTTTCTTATTCTTCATATCTGTTTCGTCTCTTCGACTGAAGAAGATAACTTCTGTGTTGCTTCTTGTAACGAGAAATCACTTCTTGATCCGAATGAAGTCAATTAATGATAAGGTTCAGATGAAAACCGAAGAGGAAACGGAAAGTGAAGCACACTTCTGCTTCTGATCCGTCTCTTTGCATTCGTTTCACAAGATAATGAAACACTTCTTGGGAGGAAACTGGTGATCTCTGCTTGTTTCTATTATCTGCGCAAACGACAAAGTACAAATACTTACGTTTTGATTATGATTATTTTTCATCCACTGGAGAATGAAGGCTTCTGACTCTGAACAGCAAAGAAAGATAGATAAAGTAAACATGAATAGGTTTTATTACTTCCTTTCTTCTCTCTACTTTTCTCGATCTCTGTCTTTTCTCTTGGTTCGTTTCTCCGTGAATGTCCTTTCTTTACCTTGCTTCAAGAGAAACTTAATGGACACCTTCAATTCCTTGTCGAAACGAACACTGTTCTCCCCCTGCCAATACCTCTATCATCTACTTTATGACCTCGAAAGAAATCCTTCAATACAGCCTTCGTGATATATTAAGTAGTGTCAAGTCTTTATAATTCGTACTGTCGTCACAATCAGTTGTTATCATGCAAAGTCTAACCTATATTTCCTGTGTATGCTGTTTCATAGAGAAAAGTACTTGTTTGATATTCATACTAATTCTTTGAAAGGCGACTTCTAAAACACAGGTTCTTGTAGCAAAATATCGCAACTTTACTCTGGTATGTTTGCACAAATTTTGTACTGATGAGCCTTCAAGCACAATTCCCGGAAGTAGTTGGCGCAAAAGTCGTCTTGATTTTAATTAATTTTTATCTTTGTATGCCAGTACCAACACAGTATCTTTTGAGCTTTGACAATTAATATTAATGAAGAACTAACGTTAACTTCCATATAATATTCTACTTCATTCAAAAGGGTAAAAAAAAAAAAAACTATGACTAAAAGCAATGTAGCAATAATGAAATATGTACTGGAGGAGCGCGTTATATAATTCTTGCTATAGAATTCACGATTTTTTTTCTGGCTTTTCATCTCTGATTGAACAGTAGCACTGAAAATTTATTTATGTTATTAAGATGTGATGATTATTGCTTGTTCTTATGTAATCATCATGAACACTTGATTGTTGTTCATGTTTATCATTGTTCAAATGTAATAATCATGAACACTTGTTGCAATTGATGTACCTGATAGAGTTAATGAGTTACAAAATAAATAGACAGAAAAGCGCACAGGCACCGGAATTTCTCCGTTTGCCTTAGTTTCTTGTTAGAAGGCCAGCTGGTGAGATCTTCCTTCTCTTGAATGTTCCTTCACTCATTATCATTGGTGTTACTAACCTCTTGTCAATGGCTAGGTTATATCTGTACCATGAATGAACTCTTGAATAAACATGAGACGGTTTCATTCAAGTTGGAACAGCAATTCCGTGGTATAGGATGTCGATGCCTCCAGATGCTACGTGGACCACGTCCAAACTATTTCCTTCTTGAGCCTGACACGCCAAAACGTCTGAAGAGGATTCATATTATGTCCCCCCGCCCTCTCTCTCTCTCTCTCTCTCTCTCTCTCTCTCTCTCTCTCTCTCTCTCTCTCTCTCTCTCTCTGTCCTTCGTCCTCCGCGTCTTATCGGTACTTCTATCTCCTATCTGATCTCGTCCTGTCCTCCCAAGGACGATCCTACGGGTATAAAATTATTTAACATTGCTTGCCATAAAAGGGTAATATATATGGAGGGGAACCACGTGAATGTCAAACCATTTTTATTATTCGTTAACAATCTATTCCATGCTCAAGCAGTATATTTATCTATAACTGATAATTTAATACACCATATTATTCCCACTTTCCAGGAGTAATGAAAGCTTGACATACATCACATTTATCGGATAATAATTTTTAACTTGCATTATTCTACCAGGAGTACGTTAGGAAATACTTCTGAGTTTTGTATGTTTTACATGAAAACCGCCACCATGTGACTTTAGAAAATATCACTTGCTTCTTTAAAATGATATCACTTAGCGCATTATATATGTTAAGTCTTGAAGTTTTGAAGTCTACAAATACAGTCACATGTTTTATCTAAGAACTCGTTTGTTTGATTTACTTCTTTTGTCAGTATTCCCTTCTGATTGTGTAATATGACTTTTATATTTTTGTTGTATAAAACAGGGTCTTGTCCCCAGCTAATATAATAGTAATAATTATATGACGTCATACTGAAGCCTTATAAATAACATGTACAGTACAGCAGAGTTCACGGCAGTATTTTGAGACTATTTTTTAAGTACTATAATTTTTCATTGTGCGCTATAAGATACTTTTTTTTTTTTTTACAGAATGCGGGTACGTGAAATAATGAAGGCGTTACGGGGAGCCAGAGGCTTTTGAAGTTCATTCCTTCCAAATTGAAATCAGGTGCTGAGAAGCAAAGAAACGATGCATGATCGAACCAACATTCTCCTCCCTTTCCCGTGACACAGCATTAGGAATTCTTAATGTGAATCAGAAATAAAAGGTTTAATTAGATCTGTTAATTCAAACTTCACCTGTGACAATGTCCATTCAAAAATTATGCTAATCAATACGACGTTTAAAGCTGCATTCATCGAGGTGAAAATCGTATTATAATTGAGGAAAGAACCTTTTCCTTAACGCCACAGTTGCCAGGAAACCAATCGCTGTTAACTCAGGTGAACAATAATTCCCCTCTCACCCTCTCTTTGATGTCAGGTTTCTTAAGACAGGAGGATTAATGACCGGTGTTTCCTTCGAAATAATATCAAAGGTTATTCCCGATATGTTGGAAGTGATCGACTATAGTGATCCCATCACATGAACCAAAAAATAAAACTATACAATTATTGAAAATACTTAAATAGAAAAACAGATTTTGCTTGCTCCTTCAGGTCACGTTGTCTTAGCTTTTTCCCTCGATTGCTTTTGTTGGCGGTTGATTCATGAAATGACGGGATTTCATTAATGAAAGAATATGCCTTCTTGATCTGTCGTTCCACCCGTGTAGTAAAATAACCTTCTTCTAATAAGGGGGAAAGAATACTAGAAAAATAAAAGTGTTTCAGCTAAGGTTTTATGAAAACTCTTCCTTTAACTGTTTACTAATGTCCTTTCTTTAGAGGGTCTTACTACTAACTCCATGCCGCCATGCTAGAGTGCCAAACAGACATTAATTGATCTGAAAACATCTGCACCTAAAAGTCAAGCGGATAAAGACACAACTCTTGCCATACTTTAAAGACCGCAAAAAATACGTCAGCTTTTAAACAAATGAGGTTTCCATTTCCATTTTTCGTATGAGAAGGAAAGTCAGAGCAAGAGAGCTGCATCAGTGAGCGATCTCGGGCATATAAAACATTTCGGGGCATCGTTCAGTATTAATGGTCAAAGTGAAACAGCTCTTGATAGAGGTTTGATAATTGAAAGCCGCAAGAATATTCACACAGAACAATCTCTCTCTCTCTCTCTCTCTCTCTCTCTCTCTCTCTCTCTCTCTCTCTCTCTCTCTCTCTCTCTCTATATATATATATATATATATATATATATATATATATATATATATATATATATATATATATATATAGTATATGTATGATGTATGTATGTGTGTGTATGTGTGCGCACGCGCGAGCGTGGATGTGTGGTTTATGTATGTACAGTATGTGTATACAATAAACGCCTATTTCAAAAGTTCCGCAATGTATGTCTTAATCCAATGTAAGCCCCCTTTAGTCCTCCCCCTCCTCTCTCTGTCTCTGTCATTATCAGAACTTTTAATTATTACTTCCTTATCGCTGTAATAAGGGAAGCTCTTCTTCGTGGCTGCCTCCCTCCGAAGAACTCGGCGCACTCTCCCCGCTGAGAGGTCCTCCCCCACCCCGGGTTGTTTCCCGGCCTGGCAGGATCCTTGCCTTATTCCAGAAAAGGCAAAGTCGGAGGAGGGATCCTAGGCAGGCGGTCCCCTGACCTCCCTCGGAGATGGCATCCCCGGGGGAGGGCCTCCTGGCCGGCCCCTACTATTTCCAATGCTGTAGCTGACTTTATACTTAATAATATGGGAAAAAGCACGTTAAACGAAGAAGAAGAAGAAGGTTCAATTCAAACTCAAATTCAAAAAGTTTATTGATATATACATCAAATGGAGTGTAGCAGCATGCTGCTATACTCACCAACAAAATTCAAAGGATTCCGAGAATGAGGAAAAAATATATACAAAAATAATAATGAAAAGCAAATATTTTACGAGAAGTATTTTGACCCGATTTATACAAAAGGTAATGCCAAACTATAATGCATATTTTTTTTAATACTATAGCAAAATGACTACAGGCAAAAGTCATACAGAGCAAATATAACAAAATTCAAGTATTACAAAATCGTACTAAAGGAGAGGCAAATGGCTCACAATTATTTATTCCAATACAAATTAGGAAATTTCTTTATAATTTTGGAACAAACTTCATTTCTCAGAAAATAACATACTTGATTTGTTACATCAGCAATTCTGGGGTCACGAAACTCTGATAATTTATTACATTCCATAACATAATGTTGTAAAGTATGCTTCCGTAACTCACCACATAATTTACAGTTAGAGTTTTCATCATTAATGTATTCCCAAGAATATTTATATCCTAAACGTAATCTCATAATTAAAGTATCTAGTTTAGATAATGCCCTTCCATATACAACTTTGCTGTTTTCGGACACGACCAAATAGTGTCTCATACTGACACTCCCATCATTTAAAATTTTTCGAATTTCAGCTGCTTCCCACAAAGACCTCTTTATTTTTACCCCTTTCTTTATTCTGCCATTGTGCTTTCTATATCAATATTATTTTGGTTTGTAGCATCCTTTGCCAAACTATCAGCCATCTCATTCAAATGAATACCAACGTGAGATGGCACCCAGAAAAACTTGACAAAATACCCTTGCTCTTCTATTACATACACAAGTTCTTTACACTTATTTACCAATTCTTTGTCAATTGGAAATCTAGAGTTAAGAGCAAGAAGAGCACTCGGCAATCCACGAAAACAAACACGTCTTTCATCTTGTTTACCACTAAAGTTAACCCCTCATGAATGGCATGTAATTCAGCGGTAGTAATAGAAGTTTTATCTTCTATTCTTTTTGACAGTGTCTCGTCAATACTCACATCATTTTCATAATATTCCCTTATAACCACACCACATCCAACCTTGATACCATTCACTGAACCATCACAGTACATACGTATACTATTACTCTTAGGCAATGTATTTATTTTAGACAAAATTATTTGTTTCAATTCGTATGTGTTGCACTCACTTTTTTTTACAGTCAAGTTTACAAATATTTACATTTATTTTGTAACACAACCACGGCTTCATTGGAACTACTACTTGTAATTTTACACAGAATCTTATAATATCATATTTCATCAGTATATTATACAGTTTCTTAAAATAGCTGTTGAATTTAACATGACAACTTCTATTGCCTGAATAACTGTCAACAGCACTCTTTAAGGTTCTTTCTCCCCTTCTAATCATACGAAGAGCAGCCATAGCCGCTACCTCTTGTACTCGATCAACAACACTCGGTAGATTCAATTCCAGCCTCATGATTTCAATCCTAGTACTTATGGAACAACCCAAAATAACTCTCATTGCTTTATTCTGAATTATTTCCAGTGGTCTCAACTCTGTGTTCGAATAATTCACCAGCACAGGTGATGCATAGTCAATAACTGAACGCACCGTACTGATGTACATCATTCTTAAAACAGGAATACCAGCACCGTTACCTTTGTTTGCCAACACCTGCAAAGGTCTCATTCGAGCTAGACAGACATTTTTCAAGTAATTAATTTCATTCGAGCTTTTGTTAAATCCAATGTACATACCTAGATACTTATAATTATTTACTTTATCCAAAGTTTTACCATTTATAGTAACTGTATTACTATTAGCCATCTTTGATTGAAATTTGCTCTTTTGTTCATTTATCACCAAGCCCATGTGCATGCACAAATTCTGTAATTCTGCCATAGCCCTCGTTAAAATGGTTTCACTGACACACTGTATCAGAATATCATCAGCATAAACAATAACCTCAGTACCAGCAGGGAAATTATGCCTTGCAATTTTATCCATTAAAACATTAAAAAGGGTAGGACTAAGAACACCACCTTGAGGAATACCCAACTCCATCAACATTTCCTCGGACTCATATCCTTGAAACCAAACTTTTGCTCTTCTTTCAGTTAAGTAACTCCTAATCCACCTCAGTAAAAATCCCCTGACACCTTTGTTAACGAGCTCTTCAAGAATCACATCACTGCAAGCCCTGTCAAAAGCTCCTTTCAAGTCAACAAATACTCTGCATTTAACATTAGTACTCTTCCCCTTTATGAAACCAAACATATTCGACGATAATTGGTCACCAATCATATATAGTAATCTATTCAATACAAGACTCTCCATTAATTTACACAAACAAGATGTAAGTGAAATAGGCCTATATTCTCCGTTGCTCTTCAAAATAGGTACAACAAGAGCTATCTTCCATTTCTTAGGCAGCCTGCCATTTTTATATGAAAGATTAATTAGATCTAACAAAGGGCTATCCTCCATCATAATTAAACAGTTTACAACATCGTACGTTATCCCATCCGCACCTGGCGCGGTAGATTTACCTTTCTTCATACAAAACAACAATTCGTCTTTTGTAAATGGCAAGCAAGTCTCACAGTTGATCGCCTCTTGTAACGCCAAGAGTTGTCTTCGTTTATGGCGCCTGTTACGTAAGCAGGCCTGAACATTGTTTGGCAGACCACTGATACTGGCGGCTTCCGACAATTTCCTAATCAATTCGTTCGCTTTACCATTCGGATCGTGATGAGCTACGGTTTCCTTCCTTTTCTTTCTAACTTTATTGACTAAATTCCATATAGACCCAATCTCTTTAGTAAATGAAATTTCTTCCAAGAACTTATCCCAATATTGACTTCTGACCTTCCTTCTTACCTCTGCTGTCCCCTCTGCTATCTGCATCATGGTTTCTCTACTCCGATCATCATTTGGATTCTTACTCCAATTACTTTGAGCTTTTCGAAGCAATTTATTCCAACCCCGAACTATTTTGTCATTTGAATACACAGTCTTTTTATATGACGGGAAGCCATTCTTTTTAGGAATATTTAAAATACTATCAATGACAGTGAGCAAATCTTCATAGAATATGTTTTCATCGTTTTGATGACCATTAACATCCTTGTAATGTCTGTACCACTCACCAACTTTATTCATAAACTCTAATTTTTTATCATGTTTTAAATGATAGCACTTCCTTTTTTTACTGACAGACATCTTGTTTATACTTAAAGATACTTCTATAGCAAAATGATCACTAACGAGCTCACTAACAATTACCGAATCAGCTGTACATTCAAACATATTAAAAAGTACTGCATAATCAATTCTGCCACCTCTCACGTGCGTTGGCGCACCATTCCCCAAGACTCTGACATTTTCCAATGAATTAATTATGTTATTCAATACAAAACCATTTTTATTTTGGCTACCACTGCTTCCCAAATCATGATGGCGAGCATTAAGATCACCCACTAATAAACAGTACTCATTAAAAATAACCTTAGGTAAATTCTCAAGATCCAATTTATCAGCATGTACATACACATTAATTATATGAAATACAATATCCTTTAAACATAATTTTACACTCAAGCATTCAGTGCCGTTGATTTCTGTCGCTACGGATAAAACAGCTGGTATATTATTTTTCACAAAGGTAGTTAGACCCCTTATATTTTTCTCAATATCTGCCGGAAGTTCAAATGACTGATATCCTGTTAATTGGAAACCAGCCCCATTAACACCAGTTTCTTGTAAAGTTATTACATCGAAATCATGAGAAAGAACCCAAGCATGAACATCGGTTCCTCTCTTTTGAAGACTATTTACATTCCACGATAGTGTTTTAAGACAAAACCCCTCCATTTTGATCAATCTCCTTCCTCATCTTTCTAGCAAAAGTAACCACATTCATTTTAAGGTCTTCATCTGGCCGCTGCATGTACTCTAGTACTATATCTAATAAGGAAGCAACACCAGCAACTAAGTTGTCACATCCATTCCTTTCATTTGGCAAATCTGTCGAATTTCTGTCATAAATGGGGCTACACTGAAACACATTATCAGTACACATTAATTCGGCATTTTTACATTCTCTTTCAGACATAATATCATTACAAGTAGCTCCATCTACAATTTGAACCTTCTTTTGAATACTGGCCTTATTAGGTCTAGTACCTACATCATTCACTTCAGTAACATTCTCCTCCGTTCCAATAGAAACGACTTTGCCAGTAGCATTACACACTTTTGATAGTTTATCATTCATGCTCAAGATTACCTTTTTAAGTTCTTCTATTTCTAAACGAAGTGCTTGAATAACATTATCATGTCTATCACAAACTAGACTACGACTAGAGGTCTCCCCCTTTTGACGTTGCCTTTCTTCTTCTCTTCGTTCCCATACGTTTGTAGCTGGCATAACAACCACGTTTTCGTTCATATTCAGTGGTTGAGAAGCTAAAGCACTTGGAGTCTTAACACCAATAACTGGTCTCTTTTTACAAAACCAAGAACTAGCATTGTGGTCACCTCCACAATTGCAACATTTTGGAACAATTTTAACATTATTCTTTATTTTATCCAAACATTCTTTCGAGTCATGACTTTTGCTGCAATATCTACATTTAAAGTTACTCTCACATTTATATGCAAAATGGCCCCATTTGCTACATTTGAAACATAACACAGGACTTTCCTTAAACACAGCAAGCCGTTTATATCCAAGGCAGGAAACAAATATTTTCTCTGGAACCTCACCTCTTATAAGTGCTATCACCTGCGGTTGTAGACTAGTCTCACCTTTTTGCTTAACCTCACGTCGTTTAGCCCAAACAAACCTTTCGTCTACCAATAAATCATTTGGATCCATACATAAAGGGTAACCAAACACAATTACTTTAGTGTACTTCCCATCATCCTTTGGTTTTTCTAACACAATATCTTCAAAGCCAGTGGTAGATGAGAAATTCACAGCATTATCATCCTTAACTGTTATATATGGTCTATATTTACCTTCCTTAAACAATACTTCAAAATTTGGATGTTTTTTATAAAGTCTTACCGTCCACTGCATCTTGCCATGAAAATCCATTTCCAGTGCATTGGGAAAATACAAACACTTCCTTGAACTTAGTCCTTCATTATTGGCTTCATGACCACTACCCGGAATGATATTCGACTGCCGTGTAGTACTAGGCCCAGCAGCACAATGATCAACCATCAAACTTGAACTCGGATTGTTATCCACATTTTTCCTACTCACTACTTTTAGTCTCTTATTGACTACAAGATTTCCATCACTCTCAGCTACTTCCATCTCACTGACTTTAGTTTTCTTCGGTTTTTTCCTTCTCCTCCTAGACCGAGATGTAGCAAAATAACTTGTTTCACTACTTGATAAAGCCAGATCCTCTTCAACGTCTCGTACGGCATCCTTGGTTGCCATAGTAAGGCAACAAGTTGATCAAGGTCTCCAAGATAAGGCAATGAGCAATAATTGCTTGTAACGAGCAGAGCAGTCAACAAAGCGACGGAGCAAAAAAATGCACGTCTGTCGTCATCCAAAGCTCTCTCCCGAGTCAGTCGTGTTAGTGAACCGTTGATCTTGGAGAACACTAGGCCTAATGCAAAAGGGTCGTGCACTTCAGCGCTGTATATAAACAATTCCTTCCTCTCTTTCTTGATATCCATCTATATACTGCGGTTTTGTTGATGCTAAGGTGGCAAGCAATGCTACTTATCGAAACACTGACCTTATGCTTGTTAATGATTTATGGCCTCAGAGATAAGGGGCAGTGCGTTCGCCTGCCCATGTGTGACGTCATAAGCAAGAGGCCAGATTCTGGAAAATATCTTACTTTTTTGTCAAAGTGTTTTCGACAACCATTAGGGAAGACAATTTCCTTTTTTATGCAATGTCGACAACAATTATTAGAAAATACGTGCAAGTAATCAACCTTTATTTCTGGATTTTAACTTAGTTTCCTCCTTGGCTCCTCTTCCTAACAATCTATCGTGAATTTCCAAAATATTTCGTACATCTCACTTGAAAAGAAGTTATGTCGTACCATTCTGTTATGTAATCCTGTCTGTATGACTAACAATGATACTGTAATGAGACAAAAAACTTCATTTATTTAAAGAAAGAATAAGTCATAGTTTGGTGAGCGAAAACTGCCAAAAAAGTGCCTTAGGCCGATGCATTGCGAGTTCACTTCTGGAAGTCCAGCTGTCAATAAGAGTCCAGGCCCTGGCAATAAGACCCGTAGGAATTTTTGGATGGACTAAGTTTTTCTTCAAATCATGTAAGGGCACACTTAAAGAAAGGACAAAATCTTGGGTAGACATCTGGCAACCAGGTCATAAGCTTTCTAGGCTATATTTCATTCCTAAAAAGTATGCATAGGCGCTAGCGTAGAATTTCGAAGTATTATATTGTTTTTTTTTTTCAATCCAGGTACACCATTTTCTATGATTTTTAGATTGCTTACAATGTTTCTTTTAAAATGAGATAACTTCACAGTAAAAAATGTGTAAAAGTAGAAACTAAAAGGTTTACTGAAGTTAGTAATAACAAGACTTTAGGAGACATATGAAACCTCGGGCTAGAAAAACTAAGAAAATCAAGTTCACTGCTGCTAGATCTAAATGACTGTGCAGTTAGGTGTTAGCTACAGGTGACAGTGAGGAATCATATGAAAAGCGAGTCCATATTTTATAGACATTTTATTATATAAAAGAACATCCGATTTTAATAGTACAAAATTTATGTAATAGGCCAATCATTACAATGAGCAGGTTTAATCTTCTTTTCAGATTGAATGAATATAATGGAAGGCATCAGTGAACTAGTTGGCTTACAATTGCGAAGTGAAAAAGGAAATTCAGATGATGTTGACCTATCAAAATGCATTATATACCAGAAGCATAGAAAAGAGAAAAAAACTACTACAGAAGAAGGAAGAAAACAAATCCACAAGGCAGCTGAAATACAAGACGACGTTTTAGCTCGCATAGGCTAACTCTCCTTGACCAAGATTCTGCATTTGTATATCATTGTTCAAATTCTTGCTATAATTCTTACACACTGAAAAAAACATTACTTAAGATAAAAAGGAAATATGAAGCAAAACAGCAAGCTGATTCAGAAGACACCCCCTTCCAAGATTCTACAGAGGCAACAGGAAAGAAACTAAGAGCCTTTGAAACTTTAAAAAAAGAAAGTATTGTCCCCACTAGTTTCGATCTTCCTGGATTACTCAAATCCATTTTTCATTGCTACAGTTGCATCAGATTATGAAGTAGGTGGAGTATTAGTATAGTGGAAAAATAGCAAGTTACACTCGATAGCTTTCTATTCCTAGAAACTTAAACAATCTGAGTGCCACTATTCTGTGACTGATAAGGAAGCTTTAGCTATTTTGAATGCCTTATGTAATTTTAGATGAATAAGTTTATACAGTCAGTGAGTTGACAGACCACAAACTTCTACGTAATTTCTCTCAAGGTTTTCAGTTCATCTTAAAGGGAATAGGTGGCACAAGATTATTTAAGGGTTTACTGATTCATTATGTTCTGATGATGAAATATTGCCATTACAATTTCCGGATGTTGCCAGAGAGAAAAGTGGATCATTAGAACCCTCAGGTTGGGATTCTGTAATTGCCCCCGGTTGGAGTCACCATGTTCTCGTTAGGGAACACAGGCAAGGTGATAAATTGGGGATATTAGCCTTACCCTGCAAGGAGTAATGATACAATTGCTTATTAAAAGCTCCATTGTGAAAACCACTCTACTATCGATGAGATTTTACGTAGAAATGTTCGTAGGAAACCTATACGCAGCGCGAATACTGGTGTTAATCAAGTTGTAGTACCAAACAATTAGATATCAGTCGTGATAAAATGGTTACATATAAACAAAATGAAGGCTCACCAGGGTTTTGCTGCTATGTTTGAGAAAGCAAGAAATATGCTTTCTGGTCTACTATGTCTAACGGCATTCACAATATCCTTAAAAATTTCGAAGTTTGCCGAAAGAATAAAGGTTATGTAATGAAAACTGATGAATTAGGCACGCATCCTATACCTCAGAAGCATTTTCAGAGGTGCATATTGATTTGTTGACTAATTTTAATGAAACAATAATAAGGGGAAATAAACATATGTTGCAGTTGATGCTTTAACAAAGTTTGTGAAGATTTTTCCACTGAAAAGTACGACAGCTGAGGAATGTGCAAGCGTTTTCATAATGGCTTCATATGTCGTCATGGTATTCCCAATGTTTTGATATCAAATTCTAGAGGCGAGTTTAGCAAAGCCTTTTTAAAGTCGTTTTGCTGATTTTTAGGTATAAAGAAGGTTAATACTTTAGTCTGTCATCCTTAATCTGACAGCCTTGTGGAGAGATTAACCGTAAGATTTTAGATATTCTTAAGGTTACCATAGGAGGTATAGATCCTAACTGGGTTTTGGCAATCCCATCAGTTACTTGTGCAGATGATACCGCCTATCGTTTGTCAATAAAAAAAAAATATCACCTTTTGAAGCCGCCTATGGTGTTAGAATGAAATCCCCAGCTGATGTGTTGAATTGAACAGAGTCTGTGCCTGATCCATTGAGGAATGCTGTGGATATCAGTAAAGTCAGGGTTGGCTTGTTGTTTAAACATCTGCTAGACGCTAGTGTTGTTATGAGAACGGATCATGACAAATGAGCAAAGAAATATAAGCCACAAGAGGTTGGTGATAAGGTGTAAGCACAAAATTAATGCCAGAAAAGGAATTCCTATTTTTGAAGGTCCTTCCCAAGTATAATAGAATTAATTGTCAATAGCAAACCGTTTCAACGTTAAAATTTTGTCTGATTGAAATGATTCAAGAACTGTACATGTCTCACAGACACGTGCTTAGTAAACAATGGTTAAAGGTATACTTTTA
>JANJGK010006042.1:0-35000 GCA_039081455.1 Macrobrachium rosenbergii
ACACGGTATGTTCAATAAGTAATGAGAAAATGTCAGGCGAGACACTAAATATGATTTGATCAAAATACTACTTCATGGTGAAGTACACATACATATATTCTATAGAATGACAAACTGGCAACTTTCTATATTTGTGGGTCTGAGTGCAGCGGTGAACGTGGTGGAACCAGTCTGATCCGGTTTGCCGATCTGTGAACACTTGTCAAAATGCAGGGAAACATGGAGCAACGTTACGCCATCAAGTTTGTGTTAAACTTAAGAAAACCAAACAAGAAGCTTATGGAATGTTAAAGGAGGACTATGGGGATGAACAGATGAGCCAAGCAAGTTTTTATCGGTGGTTTAACAGATTTTCTAACGAAAATGAACAGGTTGAGGGTGAACCCAGATCTTGAGCACCGAAAAGTGCATGCAAGGAGGAAAACATTGAGGAAGTGCAAAGGTTAGTGATGCAAGACTGTCGAATATCTGTGAGGATGCTATCTGAAGCTGTTGGGATTACTATTGGCACAGTAGAGACAGTTCTGACCGAAGAGGAGTGGAGGAGTGGTCAGTGGTGGTTCCACCAGGACAATGCCCCATGCCACAAGTCAAAGCTGGTGACCACCTGGATGGCCGACAGGGGAATGAAAGTGGTACAACACCCATCCTACAGCCCTGACCTAGCCCCTTGCGACTTCTTCCTGTTCCCACGCATGAAAGACAGCCTCAGGGGAACCAGATTCCAGTCAGCAGAGGCGCTGAAAGTGGCATCGGAAAGTTACCTGAAGGGACTACTGAAAAAGGACTTTGAGGAGGTCTTCCAGGATTGGGAGAGACGCATGCAGAAGTGTGTAGCTGCGAGAGGCAATTATTTTGAAGGAAACAAAGTTGTGTAAGCTTATGAAAATAAATAGTGTCTCTCCTGACATTTTCTCATTACTTATTGAACATACCTCGTGTATATATATATATATATATATATATATATATATATATATATATATATATATATATATATATATATATACTGTATATATATATGTGTATAAATATGTATACATATTTATATATATATCATATATACATATATACATGAAAATATTACGGATTATCCGAAAAATACAACCAAAAATGAGGTTAGAGGGAATCGCACAGATTGTCATGGCGTCACTGTATTGTACAAATACACCATTTTTGCTTGACATACCCAGAATATAGGATTAAGGGCATTGTTGGACCGGGAAAACTCCCTTTTTCTTTATGTTTATCCTGGAACTGGTGGAACAATATTTTGGTGTTGTTTATACGAAGCCGTTCGGCATATTGGAGAGTTCACGTTAGCTTTCGTTGTTCTGAAAACTAGTTCACTGATGTTATAAACCTATGTCATGGGATATTGTGGGACTCTTGTATTCAGGATTTCTTTTGAAATTGGGAGCAACAATATTGGTAGATTTTTTATGGGGAATATGGTATGTAGATTTTTCATATGTTTATTTTTAATCCAAAATGGACTAAACGAAGTAGATATATGACATTTTCAACCTTATTCTTGCTTCGGGGGACATGGTGTATATGTAGTATTATCCAATATATATATATATATATATATATATATATATATATATATATATATATATGTATGTATATATATAATATATATATATACATATGTATACTTATAGTGTTTTTATGGCAAATGCACAACATGAAGCAGAGATATATTAAATTTGTATGCTTTGCTTTCCACGATTCCTTCATGGAGTAGATTTGAAAATTTCCAGACTTATTAACAAAACTTCAAATTGACTGATGATAAAAGAAGGGGTAGCTAAAGCAGCTTTTAAAATGTTGCTTGAGGACTTCTGAATATTTGTAGGTTTTACTTGCTATTGCACACGATTTTACCAAATGGAAAGAACACTTTCACACGTAGCAAAACAAAGATCAAGTAACAAGTCACTTTGTGACTTTTTAAAAAGCCATTGTAGTTTTCCTAGTAACCTAAAATTCACGGTTTTCCCACCCATACCACCCATTTAATGATCTATTATTCAATTAGCTTTGGCGTCATTTTGTTTAAAAACCGTGTCACCTTCTATGCGGCACGTTGGTCGAATCACATTGTTTTGCAAGCGTAAAGTGCGTCTCAGATTTGTCTTTGGTTTATAATGTGGTGTTAATTTTTCCCATAAGACATAACCTCTTCCATGTCTTTGGTCGTCTAATGTGGTGCTAATTTTATGTCTTTGGTCGTCTAATGTGGTGCTAATTTTTCCCATAAGACATAACCTCTTCCATGTCTTTGGTCGTCTAATGTGGTGCTAATTTTATGTCTTTGGTCGTCTAATGTGGTGCTAATTTTTCCCATAAGACATAACCTCTTCCATGTCTTTGGTCGTCTAATGTGGTGCTAATTTTATGTCTTTGGTCATCTAATGTGGTGTTAATTTTTCCCATAAGACATGACCTCTCCTATGTCTTTGGTCATCTAATGTGGTGCTAATTTTATGTCTTTGGTCGTCTAATGTGGTGCCAATTTTTCCCATAAGACATAACCTCTTCTATGTCTTTGGTCTTCTAATTTGGTGTTAATTTTTTCCATAAGACATGACCTCTCCTATGTCTTTGGTCGTCTAATGTGGTGCTAATTTTTCCGCTAAGACCTAAACCTCTTCTATGTCTTTGGTCTTCTAATTTGGTGTTAATTTTTCCCAGAAGACAAAACCTCTTCTGTGTCTTTGGTCGTCTAATGTGGTGTTAATTTTTCTCATAAGACAAAACCTCTTTTATGTCTTTGGTCTTCTAATGTGGTGTTAATTTTCCCCATAAGTCGTAACCTCTTCTGTGTCTTTGGACGTCTAATGTGGTGTTAATTTTTCTCATGAGACAAAACCTCTTCTATATCTTTGGCCGTCGAATGTGGTGTTAATTTTTCCCTTAAGGCATTACCTCTTTTATGTCTTTGGTCTTCTAATGTGGTGTTAATTTTTCCCATAAGACATAACCTCTTCTGTGTCTTTGGTCGTCAGATGTGGTACTAATTTTTCCCATAAGACATAACCTCTTATACGTCTTTGGTCGTCGAATGTGGTGCTAATTTTTCCGATAAGACCTAAACCTCTTCTATGTCTTTGGGCACCTAATGTGGTGCTAATTTTATATCTTTGGTCGTCTAGTATGGTGCTAATTTTATGTCTTTGGTCGTCTAATGTGGTGTTAATTTTGTCTTTGGTCGCCTAATGTGGTGCTAATTTTATGTCTTTGGTCGCCTAATGCGGTGCTAATTTTATGTCTTTGGTCACCTAATGTGGTGCTAATTTTTCCCATAAGACATTACCTCTTCTATGTCTTTGGTCTTCTAATGTGGTGTTAATTTTTCCTCTAAGGCATTACCTCTTTTATGGCTTTGGTCTTCTAATGTGGTGTTAATTTTTCCTATAAGACATTACCTCTTCTATGTTTTTGATCGTCTAATGTGGTGTTAATATTTCCTATAAGGCATTGCCTCTTTTATGGCTTTGGTCTTCTAATGTGGTGCTAATTTTTTCCATAAGCTCTAAACCTCCTCCATGTCTTCAGCCGTCGAATGTGATGCTAATTTTTCCCATAAAACATTACCTCTTCTCTGTCTTTGGTCTTCTAATGTGGTGTTAATTTTTCCCATAAGACATTACCTCTCATATGTCTTTGGTCGTCTAATGTGGTGCTAATTTTTCCCATAAGACCTAAACCTCTTGTATGTCTTTTGCCGTCGAATGTGGTGCTAATTTTTCCCATAAGGCCTAAACCTCCTCTGTCTTTGGGCGTCGAATGTGGTGCTGAATGATATGATTAAAAACAGCTCTTCCTCAGATGTTACAGAATTGCGTAATAAGTTCAGTGATGGATTTTCTCAAGTGTTCATGCACCTATTTCCAGCAAACCATTGAGAAATTTGGAAAAGAACAGAGTGCATACTAAGGTTTCCTGTTTGGGGTTTTATCGTTCGTAATCAGGTTTGTTTTTTGTTTTCTTCCTAATAAATAATGGTCTTTTTTCAAGTTTCCTTCCCTTGGTTAGCTTATTTTTCATTTATACTAGAAGCGTGAACCTCATCTGTATAATTAGAATTCATGATTAAATTATTGAAGAGCTTAATCTTCTTTGGTTAACTGTCTTGGTTGTGATGGGCGTTGATCTAGTATGCTTTTATATCAATATTTCTTATTGTTTGGTTAATAATAATAATAATAATAATAATAATAATAATAATAATAATAATAATAATAATAATAATAATAATAATAATAATCTTTATTGCAGCTCAGGGCCATATACATGGAATATACAAATACAATACCCAATCTACTGTAGATACATAAGATAACATGATAATAAAATTAATAATCAGCAGAAACCTCACAGTTGTTGAAGAAGTATAAAAAGTAGAATTCATAATAATGGTAATGACAGCAATTATATGGAGAATAATAGTGAAAAAATTATTAGAAATGATAACAGTTGAAAATACAGATTGCAGACGATTAATTTCCAGCTAGGGACCTTAAGTGGTTATATAGGTCAGGGCCAGAAGGCTAAATACGAGAATTGAAAATTGCACAACTCTGCAATGATAAAAATGTAATAAAAATGGAAAAACACCAATAATAAAAAGAAACGTAGAAATATAATAATAATAATAATAATATAATAATAATAATAATAATAATAATAATAATAATAATAATAATAATAATAATAATAATAATAATAATAATAATAATAATGACAGATTCTGGAGATGACACTTCATAACTGCAAAAATAAAGAATAAGCCATTTAAGGAACAACAGTTTGTCTAAATACCTATATGGATAAGATCACTTCTTCTTCTTCGTTTTAACGTGCTGATCTGCAATTAATTAATATTAATTATTTACCAAAAATTCATCACCCAATATGGTATTTGGTCATATTTTTAGAACGACAGTTTGTCTAAATACCCATATATCTAAAACCACTGATATACAATGAATTATTTTCATTTATGAATTTACACCAAATCTATCAAATAACATGGTTTCTGATCATCGAATCAATCTGGCCTTATTGCAAAACTAACTCTCCTTGATCAATTCTGCAGGGATGAATATCGTAAAATGGAGTTTTAGCCCATATATTACAGAGAGAGAGAGAGAGAGAGAGAGAGAGAGAGAGAGAGAGAGAGAGAGAGAGAGAGAGAGAGAGAGAGAGAGAAATAGGGAATTATTACAAAGGAAGCCCGTGAACTAACTGGGCAGTTTCTCCTTACAGTTCAACTTAAGCCTTTTTCGACGAAGATTTGCTGTTTTCGAACAAGACTAATTGGAGCTAGATTTTTTGTGTGTTTTGTCCCCTTTTCATAATTCCAGAATAATATTTTCATTTCGATTTTTTTTTTGAGTTTCATGCTACTGTATATGAATTTTAAAATTGAAATAGATCATGACAAAGCGTTTAAGAATATACAGGAATAAAAAAAAATCGGTTTTCGGAGAAAGTTCGAAAAATAAAGTTCGATTTCTACAAATAATCTTTTATAGTGAATCACTTTGTCCCAGGGACTATATCATTTTACTGTAGGTTCCTACATGTGACAGAATCTTAATGAAACAAAGCTTCGGATATTATTTTAAACACGTCCTTACGAGTATATCCATGAAATAGGTACTATATGCCTACTAGAATATAGAGGAAAAGAATGGGTGTGTTTCTTCCCTCCTTGATAAATTCCTGATTTATTTTTTTTTATTAAACCTCAGTATTTCTAATTTCTGTCTGTTATGGCACCAAATCAGCAAGCTGAACTGAGGTATATTTTCCTTTAAATAGAAATATTTGAATAGACTGGGTGTGGTTCATCTCTTCGAAAAAATGCAAGTTTAGTTTTCTATTGAGATGGTTGTTTATCTGTCCGTCCGCACTTTTTCTGTCCGCCCTCAGATCTTAAAAACTACTAAGGCTAGAGGGCTGCAAATTGGTGTGGTGATCATCCATCCTCCAATCATCAAGCAAACAAATTGCAGCCCTCTAGCCTCAGTAGTTTTTATTTTATTTAAGGTTAAAGTCAGCCATGATCGTGTGTTTGGCATCGCTGTAGGTGCCAAAAACACAGGCCACCACCGGGCCGTGGCTGAAAGTTTCATGGGCCGTTGCTGAGAGTTTCATACAGCATTATACGTTGTACAGAAAACTCGATAGCGCCGAAGAAACTTCGGCGCATTTATTACTTGTTTGTTTTTAGGTCACCTTTCTGTCTATTACAGCACCAGATCATTCATCTGATTTGAGGTGTATTTTGCCCCCAAGCAGAGAATATTGCAATAGAATGTGTGTGCTTCCGCTCTCCACGATCAACTCCAGAGTTTATCTTTTCATAGGGGGTCCTTCTCTGTTTTACATCATAAAATCATCAACTTGATTTGATATATATTTTGTTCTCTAACGGAAAATATAGTAATAAAATGCTTATGCTTCCTCTCTCCATGATAAATTCCAGTGTAGTTTTTATTTATTTTTTTGAAAGAGGGCCCTTCTCTGCATTGCAGCGTATGAAAGTATATTTTGTCTCCAAATAGGAAGTATTGTAATGGAATGTGTATGTGCTTTCTCTCTCCACGTCAAATTCCAGAGGATCCTTCTCCGTACGACAGCAAATAATCATAAACCTGCCTCAAAGTATATTTTGTTCCCGAACAGGAAATATTGTAATAGAATGTGTGTGTGTTTCCTCTCTCCACTCAAAATTCCAAAGTAGTTTTTTTTTTTTATAAAGGGCACTATATTATGGCATGTAATCATTAAACTGGTTTGATTCATATTTTGTTCCTTATCTGAAAATATTGTAAAAGAATGCTTTTGCTTCCTCTCTCCACGGTAACTTCCAGGGTAGTATTTTTTCATAGGGGCTTCTCTGCATTACAGCATATAAACATTAATAAGATTTGATGTATATTTTTTCCCTGAACAGAAAATATTGAGTAGAAAGTGTGGGCTTTCTCTCCACTTCAAATTCGTTTTTTTTTTCTTTTGATTGAAAACCCTTTTGCGTATGCAGCATGCAATCTTTAATCTGATTTGATGTATATTTTGTCCTCAAACAGAAATACTGGCATATTATTATTATTGTTATTATTATGCAGAAGAGGAACCCTATTCATAAGGAACAAGCCCACCACAGGCGCCATTGACTTTAAATTCAAGTTTCCAAAGAATATGTTGTTCATTTAAGTGTGTGTGTTCCTATCTCTACGATAAAATCCAAAGTTCGTTTTTCCTCTTCCTTTTTTTTTTTGTATCAAATGGCAATATCTCTCCTGCTGAATGGAGAGAAGTTTATTTCCTGCACGCGAAAGTTCCTTGGACTTCGCGCCGTTGCATTTTCCGACTGTTATTTGCATCTAGATTGAATTCCTGTCAGGAGAAAAATGCTGCTCTCTCATCGCCGGATTCCTGTCGGCCCGACTCATAAAGCCAATCAGTATAGCTTGAGGAAGACGTGACTCTCCTGCCTTAGAGTCTCCCGATATTAGATTTTTTTTCCTCAGGAGAAGAAGGGATGCGTTAGGTTTTAAGTCTGGTTCATGTTGATGCAAGCGATGGTTCATATTGATGCAAGCGAGGCTTGTCGATTTCAAAAAATGATGCAGCACGTTTCGAGTTTATGTAATCTGCGTTTTCTCCTTTATTGTTTCAAATAGAGAAAATGTTTGCAGTAATTACTCATTTTATAATCATTTTATTCAACAGCCTGGTAGATGTAGACGTCAGAATATCTTAAGTCATTCGACAGTTAATACAACACGACTGTCTAGGAAGATGGTGTTTGCATTAACAAATGGTGAGATTTCAGTTCCTTATTTTCTTTAATTTGAGATCTATCAAAGTAAGCTAAGCTCGCTGGCATTTACACTTTCAAATGTATTTCAGTGTTAAGTCAGCTTCTGGGTAGAATTAACCGAGAACTTTCAAACCAGATGCAGTCGAATTTGTCTCAGTAATGTGTCCTGTGGCCAACAAAGAGGCAATTATAATATTATTTAGAGTCCTGTGATTTAGTTTCTTTACGGTAAGATTCAAGTACTGCTTTCGATCAACATTATTCCTGCATTTGTCACATCCTTACCAGTGTATGCAGATTTAACTATATAAAAAAAACTTCGTTTAACGAGAGATTCCCTTGCTATAGTTTATATTGAAGACTGTGAAAAACAATCAGGTTCTTTGAAGGGGAGAATAAGATAAAAGACTTTTTCGTGATTGTAAATCTTGGTTTATTATACAAAATGTTCCATTGCACTGAGGAAATGGGTCTTGTGTTATCCTCAAAGATGGTGCTTCCTACAGTTTTAAAAATCTAAAACCCTCTATTAAAAAAATTGTAAGAACTATATTTTCCACTCTGAGATATCATCACAAACAGACGCTCATTTCTGGGTAAGGGAAACGGCAGATTGAAACGAGTCTAATGAACCATTCAAATACGTAACTACTTCGCGGTGAATATCAACTGCCCGTTATATTTCCTTCCCAGCGATCCTTCTCTTGGATCAAAATGAAGTATGATGTCGTCTCAGGTTCCCAAGAGAAGATCTTTCATAAATATCAGGCAATAAATCAGAGCCAAGTGGCCACATAAATAAAATGGGAGAGGGGCGGAAAAAAATATGACTGATGGTTATTTGATGAGATTTTGTAATAGATGCAAATTACCGACCGTATTATTATTTTGCCATCGTATGGCCAGTTATTTATATTTACGCACGCGTCAGTAAGGGTGTTTGAATGTGCGGCGATTAAGAAATGCGACGGGAAATCTCCTAGAATTAATTTGAATCGGGAATGTTGGATTGATTATAAATGTTATCATTTCTGTTATGGTCAGTACCATGTCAATCAAGTTTGAGAATGTCGTATTATTGTGACACTCAAAAAATTATATTAAGGTAGCAGTCCACCATGGGTATACACATAAAAACTTTCAGATACCGAAAATCGAGATATTACTTGTATCTATGCGCAAACATGTTGTACATGCCCTCAAGAAGTTTCAGGCAATAATTCTTATATATAAAGAAGATATATCGGTTTTTAAATGGTGATGTCACCCTAACTGCATCGTCTGCTAATGCAGACGATGTAGGTTCGTCTTGTGCATTGCTTTTGCATAGAGACGCCAATTTTTTCAATTATTTTTTTTATATATTCGTACGTTTGGCAGCAATGTATCATATCTGTAAATCACACAGCAGCTAGAACAATGACTAATCTATCATTTCAGTGCTCCTCGTGAAACGGAAGTGTCACGAAGCTCTTGTTTACTCTGTGTGGTTTTGTTTACCCTCTGAGTTGTTTTGTGTTTACCCTCCGAGTTTTCAAATACCGGGTTCTTGACTAACTTTCCACAATGCCCAAACTGAGAAGAAGTACCTTAGCTGCCAGAAGGAAAAATATGACAGTGGCATCTCATTTTAGGTGGGCAAATAAGCATAAAGCAGTCAAGAGTGAGGACAGTCATGAGACGCATGGCGGCGATAGTGAAGTGATGTTGGTGCCGCGTGACCCAAATGTTAGTGATTCGTCATTACCAAGTGAACAAGAGCAAATAGGCCAAATGGAAGATATTGTTGAGGAATCTGTCTGTGAGGAAGTTACTGCATCATCATCATCATCATCATCATCATCATCATCATCATCAGGGCCTACTTTGAATGGTGATTGCCGCCTTCCTCCTCCAGAAATTCGATCTCAGCTGATGTCAATAGACGAGGATGAGGAAAATCAGACAAAGGAATATGATGATATTCATTGCATAAGTAATGAACAGCTAAAAGCATTAGTAAGTGTATTAAAATGTCCAAAGAGAAAATGTAAAAAAAATAGCTTAGAAATAGTCACCAAGAAGGACAGATGGGATACTACCTTTGAAGTTGTGTGTAATTCGTGTAATAGAGTACTAAACCAAGTTCCACCAAAATTATATGGAAAAGGAAAAAAGCATCAACAATACACACACAATAATTTGCGAGAAGTTTTTCTTTCATTGAACAATGGCACTGGTCGTGCAGGGCTAAGAAAAATGGGAGGTTTGATTGGTGGTGATCCACTTAGTGCTGGATCATATAATAGATACAGCAAATATATATTCAAATGCAATAAAAAACATTTCATGAAAATGCAGGCTAAGGCTCATAAGTTTGTATATGATTTTTATGTAAAGAAACTTGGAGCAGTGCCAGACGAAAATAATGTTATAAACATTGATGTGTCTTTTGACGGCACCTGGCTTACTCGTGGGCATAAGTCACATGTGGGGGTTGGTTTTGTTATTGAAGTATTTACAGGTACAGTAATAGATTTTGAAGTGATCAGTAACTATTGTAAAACGTGCTCTGAGAATAAGGAAAAACGTCATGACTGTGGGAAAAATTTTGATGGTAAATCAGGAAGTATGGAAGCAGAGCAAGCAGTGAGAATGTGGTCTCGATCAGAAAATCTTGGTTTCCGGTATGCAAGATTTGTAAGCGACGGAGACTCGAGTGCTTATAAAGCTGTATGTCAACTGAATAATGGAGAAGGCCCATATATCAGTGTTAAAGTAAGCAAACAAGAATGTATAAACCATGCGGAGAAGAGGATGGGTTATTGCTTGATGAAGCTAAAGAAAGAGTTGAGTGAGATAACGATGACTAAAACTGGAAAGCTCAGGAAAATGAGCTTGCTTTCTGGAAGAAATCTCCTAACACAAAAGCTCATTGAATACATTCAAGGATGTTATGGAAGGGCCCTGAGAAGTCATACTAATACAAGTGTAGATATCATGAGGAGGGCAGTTTGGGCAACATATTTCCATATGATATCATCTGACAAAGACCCAGGTGGTCATAAAATGTGTCCGAAAGGCACCGAGTCATGGTGTTTTTACAACAGGGCACAGGCTTTAGGTGAAGAACCACCTTCTCATGACACTAGAAAAAACACCCTGAGAAATATACCTAAAGAACTGATTGGCCACATACGTCAGGTATTCAGAGACATGAGTGATCCAGAACTTCTAAAGAGATGCCTACCTGGATGGACACAAAATCCAAATGAGTCCATTCACAGTAGACTGTGGATGAAATGTCCTAAGGTAAAGTTTTTTGGCCTGAAAAGAGTCATATTTGCAGCCGAAGTGACTACACTAGAACATAATTTTGGTTATGAGAGAAGTAATCTTCTAACCTCTTTGTTTGGCACAAGCAATGAAATTAGGAGATCACTAAAAAGTCTGGATAACGAAAGAATCAGGAAACGAAAACCGAAGAATAAGAGACAGAAGAAAAAAGAAGAAAAAAGTGAAGATTATGAGGGAGGAGCTTTTTAGAATCCGCAAAAGTTAAACCAGGCGACAAGGAAGGAGGTGGTACCTCCTGACACCCTCACCTTGAGTGATTAATACCCCTAATTAGGGCGGGGGACTTGGGGCCATGCTTGCGGTAATGAGCAGAAATTGTATCGGGTAAGAAAGGTAGTTGTTCTTCAAGTAATTTAGAGTAGTTCCAAATAAGTATCAATAGCGACAACTGCTAATGAAAGCAATAATGTTTTGTTTTCCTTCATAATCTCACTTCAAACTTTGGGCATCGATATCTCAAAACTATACTTATTGACATTCAAAGCTATTTTTCTCCGCTATTTATCAACCGATTTCAAATCCAAATACATCGTTATAAAGAGGAATAAATTTACAATATTTCGTATGGAGGAGTTTTTTCTAAAGTTTATTTTAAATTTTTTATATTTTTTCAAACTTTAAAAAATGTATATTTATATATATATTTATAAAAAAAAAAATATTGAAAACATGGAAAAATCCTTCATAGATTTTGTTTATATTGTAATAAACAAGATTCATGGAAATTTGTTATTAATTCTATTCAGTACTTTTTGAGAAAAATAGAATTTAATTTTTTTTCTGATATATAGTTTTTATTCATAAAAAAAAAAAATAACAGTCCGAATTCAATGAAACTCACACAGATTTATCTTTGTACAAGTAGGTATAACATATAAAAAAACTACATTGATCCAGTGATAAATAACGGTTTTGGGTTAGATGGAGAACCTGCGTCCTTAAATATGTATAGCTTTACACAAGGGATGACGTTACTAGTAACATGACCCTTACTTTTTGCAATGTTGTATGCTTAGTAACCTGTGTCTAATGTCAGAGGCAGATTTGAAGCCTAAACTTTGACTTGAAGTTCAACGATCTATTATCACTAATTTTCATCCTTTTTTCTTGTGTCAAGTATTCTTGCCCTACGGTTGACCTTTTATGAAATTAGGCTACTAAAAATAATTGCACAGGTAGGCGGGTCTGTGTCGAAGGAGTGATATAACAAAGGAGTGACATAAATACCGTATTAAAGGAGTGACAGTTTACTGGAGTGACATAACGATGAAGTGACAAAGTAACCAAAAAACTATTAAAATTATTAAATTATTCAGATTTTATTTAAAAAACTAGAACCACTGAATTATTAACATATTTCAAATGTTGGTGAGGTGGTTGTCACTCCTTTGAAATTTATATCTGAGGTTTCAATCCTTTGTTATGTCACTCCTGTGACATGTCACTTCTTCGAAATTTATATCTGAGGTTTCACTCCTTTGTTGTGTCACTCCTATGAACCGCTCCCCAGGTAGGCTTATACCTTAGGGTAAATGTACAGGAACTAGTCATACGGATGTTTGTTCACCATTCCTAATCCCAGTGTATAGTGTATTGAACATACTCCATTATAAATACATTTGTTGATGTTACTGCTGTTGTTAGTCTGGATAAAAACAATTTTATGTTAGCAAATCGAATTGCAGATGTAGTTAAATATACTAACAGATTAGGATAAGATGAAAATTAGGGGTTTACTACGTTTCATCTTTTGTTAAGATAAAGAAGTGATCAGAGTCGCATATATCAATCTGGATGGTATCTTTTAGGAGGAGACTGAAACAAGGGTCTAGTCGATTATGTAATACTTATGTGTTTATATTTTAGTGAAAGAACCATAGTTTTAAGATATATTTCGGAGCTATTTAACTTTTTTTCCTGTCGTAAACTAGAGGTGAATTTTCCTTAGGAGGAGACTGAAACAAGATCTTGTTGATTATGTAACGTCATATGTTTATTGTTTATTAAAGGAATCGTGATGTTAAGATTCAGTACGTAGCTGTGTAACTATGGCGGTTGGATAGCTCTTCAGCTCATTTTTTTCCTGTCGCAATTTATGGGTGCTGTCTATGCCTTGTATATGAATACCTCTCATCCTATCTGCAATAGTCACCTCGCAGCCTCTCCGTAATGGATATAGGATTGCTAGCTCGTGTTGTTGACCTTCAAGTCCAGTGTCCAGAAGATCCTAGTGTCGTTTGTTGACTTACGAGAGCAAGTTTGTGAAAGGGAAATTTATAGCTGGAACTTAATGTGGATTTCGGCGTGAAATAAAAATACAGTTGATGAGATATTAATCTTTACATAGTGACATCCCAACATACAGTGGTTTTGGTTAATTTCATTATTTATCTGAATGACTGTATATGGGTAGGGGGAGGGAAGGGGAGGGGATGGAGAAGGGAAGGGTGAAGGGTAAGGGAAAGGGAGGGAAAGGGGAAGGAGAGGGGAGGGGAGGAGGAAGGGAAAGGGGGAGGGGGTGAAGGGGGAGGGAAAGTAAGGGAAGAGGGAAGGGGAATCGGGAGGGGAAGGGGGAGGGGAGGGTGAGGGGAAGATAGAGATGGAGGGAAGGGGGAGGGGAAGCTACGTTCCTCCATCAGAATAGAATAAAAAGCATCTCCACTGAAGAAAGACAATAAATAAAAAATATTGTATTTCTGCAATTCGGATTCAGGTGTGTCTCTGTGTTTGTGTGTGTGCGTGTGTGTGTGTGTGTGTTTGTGTGGGAAGGGAGGAGGCCTGTCTCTCGTGCAACAACAGTGAAGTGTTATTACCAAAACACCCCCACAAACCTCATTTAAACCAAAATATATGCCACCGTGATGATACGAAGTAGTCGTTATAACGAATTCCGAAGGTAAAAACGAAGAAACGATCAATTATTGAGAAATTTCGCATTTGAACTAATAAAGAAAAAGGATATACTGTCATTATACATCTTGCGCGTCGTGTTGAGCTAGCAGCTACTACGCTTGCGCGAATGAGGAAGACAGCTTTTTATGGAGAAAACTTTGGACCTGCTGGTTTGGGTTCATTGCTTTATAGCTATGAAATATGTTTTGTAATGAAGCCAAAAATGTTTAATTTAGCAATACAACCAAGCAGTGAGGTATATGTTTAACCCTTTTATTGATAATTATCATAAATTTTGATAAAAATTTAAGTAAATTCTGATAAAAAATTTGTTATAGGGGATTTGGATTTATTGTTGTAGGTTAACCATACATCTGACAGTGCATGGAATAAAAGGTGGAACGTCAGGAGAAAAATGAGAATTAACCTAGTAACACTGAAGGAAAAGGTGACGTAAAAACGAAAATTTCATTTGTTTTGTTTGTGTTTGTATGTCTGTCACGGGCAGGGGTTTGATTTTGAATTAAAAACCTTTCTGGAGTGACATAGAGGTCGTGCGCAAAATTTTGTCTGGGTCTGTCAAGCAGTTCGAATTTCTATAGTGGACAAACAAATATACAAACATTCACTTATATATATATATATATATATATATATATATATATATATATATATATATATATATATGTATATATATATATATATATATATATATATATATATATATATATATATATATATATATATATATGTATATATATATATATATATATATATATATATATATATATATATATATATATATATATATATGTATATATATATACATATATTGTAATAATGACTCCCATTATTATTCAAGTACGTATTTGATGGCTGCAAGTGGCTATTGCATGGTCATTTGCTTGTTTGCATTTTTCTTTTTTCAGAGTTTTGAATTAATGGTACTATAATATGTATTTTACTTCTTGTCATGTTTGGGGGGGTATCCTCGCCGTAACGTAACAACGTTATTGCAGACTGGTGTTTACACATACACGCACAGGCGCGTGCATATATATATATATATATATATATATATATATATATATATATATATATATATATATATATATATATATATATATATAGCACACACACGTACGTGTATGCATAAATTTATTAGTAATATGAAAATTGCTACCAGTGGTAAATGTCACATTATTTTCCCAAATGCGTGACACTAATGGAAATAGTGAATTATGCGTGAGTTATTCCTAATAATTTTGTAGCAATTCTCTTACATTTATAAATGCACCAGCGGGAGGAAATGACCTGTGATGTAAACTGCATGTTTTGTGCATGAGGAGAAGCAATCCTCTTCTGATTAAATTTGTAAAAAAAAATATTTCTAAAGTTGTGAACCATGCACACTTCTTTAGAGGTAAATTATGTAGCAACAAAACTGTAGGACCTATAGTGAACATTTTTTCATGCGGAAAGATGAGAATCTTCTGAGGAAAATTTGGAAGGCCTTGGTAGTTAGTGAAGTACTAGTCGCTGGAAAAGGTGATATGTAAACTTTAATGATTTGGTAAACCCTGCATGTTTGGTGGGACGATTTGAAAGAGGTCGAAGATAAAGACATATATGACACCAGAGAGGAGTTGCAGTCTTTCGTAAGTGCCAAAGGCGGGTAAATTCACAGATAATGTGGATGGACACTTACCAATAGGAAACGACAAACTTTTCGGCGAGTGTGATGGATGCTGAATAATAAGGAATAATATTTTTATAGGCAAGGCTAACGGCTGAGTTATTAAGTCTAGTAAAATCATAAGTATGGCTGATGGCTGGGAAGCATTAGCAGCTGAGAAATTTCAGGGACAGATGATCGATTAGGAACAATAAGAGCTGAGACATTCCTTGGTGATTTTCATTAAGAGTATCATTTCCTGGCCCGTGGGAGGCTTAATTCATCATCCTTTAAAAAAGTGCATATTTACAAATGAATCATCGATCAAAGAAAAAGACTTAATTATTACATTTTCTTTAGTCCTATGCAACGCTGCACCACAGATCAATCTTGAAAAAAAAAATATCCTGACCAGACAAGGCTGACATTTTAGTGACGTTACATGCAATACCAACCGCCCTAATGCTGAATTCTATTACGAACTATGCCAGTTACGGATGCGGGAATGATTTTCTCCTCCACCGTCTCATTTGATTTGACCTGTTTGAGATGGAAATCAGATCGAGTCAAAGATTTTTTTAAAGACAATTAGTAACCCAGCCGTCATCTTTGCCTACGAAAAAATTATGCCCTGTTATTCAGCATCAATCACACTTGCCTATAAACGTGTAAATTTCTATTGGTAAGTGTCCACCATAATATAAAATGACAAAACCTTGGTGTTTTCATGACTCATTTCAATCATAGTGTGAGTTCAGTATTTAACCTGTCCTCCAATGTATTGCCAAACGAGAAGAATTTTATTGTCTTTGGGACTGAACTTTTCCATCCCTTGTTACAAACCAAACTGCAACAGGTTTTTTCTACCTTTAGAATCGTTATTTCTTAGGATAAAAAAAATCAGCCTTTCAATACTGATGTCAGTAAGTTACAGTCACAACTATCAGAACTTTCGCAACAGGCATCTAGAAAACTAATTGGATACCTTTCTTTAAAACTTGATAATTACTAAACCTGACAAGGTTAAAGGTACTGTCATTCTAAATAAAGAAGATTATATAAACAAAATGGAATTTACTCTCAATGACGAAAGAAAGCTTAAAAAAATTGGTAAAGCAGAATTTAAACTTATCTTTAAAGTAGGAGATAAAATATATAGGTTTTTAAAGGAACTAAATGCCAAGAATATTATTAATAAAGAAACTTACGAAGATTTATTCTGCTCAGGTACAATTTTCGGAGTTTTATATGGTTTGCCTAAGGTACATAAAGAGGGGATACCAATGAGACCAATATTAGCCAAATACCAAGTGCCTGTGCTAGAACCGTTTACTTCCAATAAATATACACTAAGAAATTCCGGGAAAATTAAATCATATATTTTGTGCCAAGATTCAGATTTATATATGACCAGTTATGACGTTGAATCACTGTTTACGAATGTCCCAGTGGAGGAAACTATTGAGATTATTTTGGATAAAATTTTTGTCGAACCCAATGACACTTATTTTAATTATGATCGTTGCTGTCTTAAGAAACTTTTACAGTTAGCAGTGCTGGACACTACCTTTATTTTTAATGGTAATTTACATAAACAGGTTGACGGGCTGGCAATGTTTTCCAGCATTTTTATGTGCTCCCTGGAGGAGGACATGTTGGAAAACTGCCCCCTTGGTTTTTATCCTCTTGTGTATAAACGTTATTCGATGATACCTTCGTTCTTTTCAAACCTACTTTTCGTGCAGATCGATTTCTCTCGTACATTAACGAAATACACTCCAATATTAAATTCACGTTAGAGAGAGAAGAAAATGATCAACTACCCTTTGGTTGTCCTAGTGTTTCGACATAAGGATAGTTTTAATACTTCTGTTTTTAGAAAAAAGACTTTTACAGGCTTGGGTTCAAAATTTTATAGTGCTTGCTTTTATAATTTTAAAGTTAATTAAGTTTTTACAGTCCTCCACAGGGCTTATACTTTAACCTCGTCATGGCAACCATACCATAAAGAAATATCGTTTTTACATAAATATTTTACCGACAACTGGTTTCCATCTCATATTTTCTATAGATACTGCAAAAATTTCCTAAACAGAAAAACTACCTGATTCTCCTGTTATTAGTACAGTACCAAAGAAGAAACTTTATGCCAGTATACCATATATTCAAGATGATAAATTTAGAAAAAATATTGAGTCTGCAATAGAAAAACATTTTAACGTGTTACAGGTTATTCCCATTCTGAAAAACCCCTTTACAATAAGGTTTCTTTTTAAATTTAAAGGTAGGCTCTGCCCAATAATGCGATCTTCAGTCATGTATAAATATACTTCCCCCAAATGTAATTCGAGGACATGCGTGGGATCGACTAAATGATTGCTGAGGGTCAGGGCTGATTCACATAAAGGTGTTAGCAATTGCACTGTTTGCAGACTGTCCAATCTTGAATTTTCCAACTTCAGAAATCATGATAAAATATATAAAGCCAATACCAAATACTCTGACTTCTCTGGTTTGGGCCAAACAAGTTGTTTTCATGAACTGCTCTTTTAGAATCGTTATTCATTAAGCAGTTAGTGCCCAAGTTGAACTCACACACCTCCTCAGTACTGTTGTATCTGGCTTGAGCCGTTTCTTCGTTGCTTCTCTCTCCCTTTCTGGTCATTCAGTCTCCAACTTTCGGTCTAACAGGTGCTCTTTCCTGAACTACCTTGCCTTTTAATTACATGTACAGTATATAATATGTTGAAACTCAAAAAGAAAAATGTTATATTCTATGTTTTTAAATTTAATGTTTCTCTCTCTCTCTCTCTCTCTCTCTCTCTCTCTCTCTCTCTCTCTCTCTCTCTCTCTCTTTTAGCCTTGAGAATGTACCAGTGTCGTAACGAAACGCGTCGGAGTAATAAATGTCTAGCCTATTAATGACAGACCTTCACTTCGTCACACTTGCCCGATGTGTTTTGTGGTCTGCCTGCATCAAAATCTCCTCTCTCTCTCTCTCTCTCTCTCTCTCTCTCTCTCTCTCTCTCTCTCTCTCTCTCTCTCTCTCTCTTCTCTCTCTCTCTGTATGTAGAATGTATGTGTATATACATATGCGCGTGTCTGTGATTGTGTATATATGTGTATTAACCAAAATAATTAAAATCGCCTTCTCATAAAGGCTTGAAGAAATGTTGTGGCAACCCATTGGCTTAATTCTGGCCGCAGAATTTATTTAAAAGAAACCGTAGTAGTTCATGGCAGGTACTAAGCCAGGGAGCCATCAACAACACAGATATTTTTACTGCTAAGGTCTGATATTATTTTCATCTCCGATTTATCCAAGGCCATTAAGAAGCCTGCATTTCAGGGTAACACTAGTATGGTATAAATTTGACGTACATGTGTTTCTACGTCAGTGAGATCTGAAAATATCGGTAAGATAAAAGAACGTATGACAGTCAAGTTCATCATATTGCCATGTGGTTTATATATATCTATCTATCTGTATAATATATATATATATATATATATATATATATATATATATATATATATATATATATATATATATATATGTATACACACACACATATATATATAATATATATATATATATATATATATATATATATATATATATATATATATATATATATATATATATATATATATATATATATATATATATATATATATATATATATATATATACACACACACACAAAGGTATATGAAGAATATTCCGTGAAACTCAAACACTAATGAATATCCATTGATATTATTAATAGAGTATTATGATAGTTGTAGTAAACGTCCATTTTCTTTCCAGTATGACAAAAGAGACATTGGAAACATTCCCTCTGATTATGCCCTATTCCATTTGTGTAAGATTATTTTTCCAAGGCAAATTATGTCCGTAACATCATCCAAGGAGTTCAACCAACTAGAACTCATTTCTTCACAGTGAATATTTACGATGTGCTGCAGAGAGAGAGAGAGAGAGAGAGAGAGAGAGAGAGAGAGAGAGAGAGAGAGAGAGAGAGAGAGAGAGAGATAGAATGACAATTCAAAGAAAACGAAGTATTAAGAAACTCATATTAAATGCAAGAATCATATTGGTAAAATAATTATGAGATAGCACGGAAGATCACATTCATTTGTGCCAAGTTTTACGTAAAAAGCATCGTAGTATTATCAATGACAATTAGGCTTCGTTCGCTAACTAATAATTGAAAATAATGCATCCAGACATAAGAGAGAGAGAGAGAGAGAGAGAGAGAGAGAGAGAGAGAGAGAGAGAGAGAGATAAGGGGTTGGATAAAACTTCAACAAAGCTTCGCTAATTAAACTATATATACATACATATATATATATATATATATATATATATATATATATATATATATATATATATATATATATATATATATATATATATATATATATATATATATCTGAATCACGAAAATATGGAACGTGATAAATATGTAAATAAAGATGAACTCCACGAAGAAAAGGGAAACACTGGAGTGCTGCGAGGCCTTTCGACCGTCTGTCGTCCTTTACTTAGCAGACAGTCGAAAGGCCTCGCAGCATTCCAGTGTTTCCCTTTCCTTCGTGGATTTTATCTTTATTTATATATATGTATGTATGCTTATTACACACACACACACACATATATATATATATATATATATATACATATATATATATATATATATATATATATATATATATATATATATATATATATATATTCACAGTGAAAATGTGTAGTGAAAAACAAAATGAGTCACCCTCGGAAAATGGAACAGAATTTACGTCATTCGATTGGCATTTATTTATTCCATTCTGCGATGTCCATATCCCTTGCGATTTAATTATCATTTCGCTTCCAATTTTCATTTCATTGGGTAAATTCCACAGCCGTTGGCGTCCGTCCATTCCGTCAGAATTTGGGGAAACCAATTATGCCTAATTTCATCTATGATTAGCAGCTGACAAAGCGAACTTTTCCTCATTTCGTTAGGTTCCAGAATGAATACTCGTTTTTTTTCCTGAATGGCTTGTCCCGTGATCATTTGTCGAATGTGTTAATCTGTAGACTCTTAGTGAATTTTTTCAAACCTAGATCATTTGTTAAATGTGCTAATCTGCAGACTCTTGATGATTTTTGTCAAACCTCGATCATTTGTCGAATGTGTTAATCGGTAGACTCTTGGTGAATTTTTTTAAACCTAGATCATTTGTCGATTGTGTTAATGTATAGACTCGTGGTGAATTTTTTAAAACCTAGATCATTTGTCGATTGTGCTAATCTGCAGACTCATGGTGAACTTTATTAAAACTAGATCATTTGTCGAATGTGTTAATCTCTAGATTCTTGGTGAATTTTATTAAACCCAGATCATTTGTCGAATGTGTTAATCTGCAGACTCTTGATGAATTCTATCAATTCCAGATCATTTGTCGAATTTGTTAATCTGTAGACTCTTGATGACTTTTATCAAACCAAGATCATTTGTCGAATGTGTTAATCTGCAGACTCTTGATGACTTTTATCAAACCTAGATCATTTGTCGAATGTGTTAATCTGTAGAATCTTGATGAATTCTATCAAACTCAGATCATTTGTCGAATGTGTTAATCTGTAGACTCTTGATGAATTCAAAACCCAGATCATTTGTCGAATGTGATAATTTGTAGACTGATGATGAACTCTATCAAACCCAGATCATTTGTCGAATGTGTTATTCTGTAGACTCTTGATTAATTCTATCAAACCCACATCATTTGTCAAATGTGTTAATGTGCAGACTCTTGATGACTTTTATCAAACCAAGATCATTTGTGGAATATGTTCATTTGCAGACTCTTGATGACTAGCATTAAATCTAGATCATTTGTCAGGTGTGTTAATATGCAGACTCTTGATGAATTCTATCAAACATAGATCATTTGTCGAATGTGTTAATCTGCAAACTCTTGATAACTTTTATAAAACCTCAGTCATTTGTGGAATGTGTTAATCTGCAGACTGTTGATGACTTTTATCGAACCTAGATCATTTGTCGAATGTGTTAATCTGCAGATTCTTGATGACTTTTATTAAACCTGGATCATTTGTCAACTGTGTTAATATGCTGACTCTTAATGACTTTTATCAAACCTAGATCATTTGTAGAATGTGTTAATCTGCAGACTCTTGATGACTTTTATCAAACCTAGATCATTTGTCGAATGCGTTAACTTGTAAACTCTTACTGAATTTTATTAAACCTAGATCATTTGTCGAATGGTGTTAATCTGCAGACTCTTGATGACTTTTATGAAATCTAGATAATTTGTCAAATGCATTACGCTGCAGACTCCAGATGACTTTTATGAAACCTAAATCATTTGTCGAATATGTTAATCTGCAGACTCTTGATGACTTTTATCAAACCCAGATAATTTGTCGAATGTGTTAATCTGCAGACTCTTGATGACTTTTATCAAACCCAGATAATTTGTCGAATATGTTAATCTGCAGATTCCTGATGACTTTTATCAAAACTAGATCATTTGTCGAATGTGTTAATCTGCAGACTCCTGATGACTTTTATCAAACCCAGATAATTTGTCAAATGTGTTAATCTACAGACTCTTGATGACTTTTATCAAACCTAGATAATTTGTAGAATGTGCTAATCTGTAGACTCTTGACGACTTTTATGAAACCTCGATCATTTGTCGAATGTGTTAATCTGCAGACTCTTGATGACTTTTATTAAACCTAGATCATTGGTCGAATGTGTTAATCTGCAGACTCGTGATGACTTTTATGAAACCTAGATCATTTGTCGAATGTGTTAATCTGCAGACTCTTGATGACTTTTATCAAACCTAGATCATTTGTTGAATGTGTTAATCTGCAGACTCTTGATGACTTTTATTAAACCTAGATCATTTGTCGAATGTGTTAATCTGCAGACTCGTGATGACTTTTATGAAACCTAGATCATTTGTCGAATGTGTTAATCTGCAGACTCTTGACGACTTTTATTAAACCTAGATCATTTGTCGAATATGCTAATCTGCTGACTCTTGATGAGTTTTATGAAACCTCGATCATTTGTCGAATATGTGAATCTGTAAACTCTTAGTGAGTTTTATTAAACCTAGATCATTTGTCGAATGTGTTAATCTGTAGACTCTTGATGATTTTTATTAAATAGATCATTTGTCAAATGTGTTAATATGCAGACTCTTGGTGAATTTTATCAAACCCAGATCGTTTGTCGAATGTGTTAATCTGCAGACTCTTGATGACTTTATTAAACCCAGATCATTTGTCGAATGTGTTAATCTACAGACTCTTGATGACTTTTATCAAACTTAGATAATTTGTAGAATGTGTTAATCTGCAGACTCTTCATGATTTTTATCAAACCTAGATCATTTTTTGATTGTGTTGATCTGCAGACTCTTGATGACTTTATTAAACCCAGATCGTTTGTCGAATGTGTTAATCTGCAGACTCTTGATGACTTTTATCATACCTAGATCATTTGTAGAATGTGTTAATCTGCAGACTCTTGATGACTTTTATTAAACCTAGATCATTTGTAGAATGTGTTAATCTGCAAAATCTTGATGACTTATATCAAACCTAGATCATTTGTAGGATGTGTTAATCTGCAGACTCTTGATGACTTTTATCAAACCTAGATCATTTGTTGAATATGTTAAACTGCAGACTCTTGATGACTTTTATCAAACCTCGATCATTTGTAGAATGTGTTAATCTGCAGACTCTTGATGACCTCTATCAAACGTAGATCATTTGTCGAAAATGTTAATCTGTAAATTCTTAGTGAATTTTATTAAACCTAGATCATTTGCCGAATGTGTTAATCTGTAGACTCTTGATGAATTTCATTAAACCTAGATCATTTGTCGAAAATGTTAATCTGTAAATTCTCAGTGAATTTTATTAAACCTAGATCATTTGTCGAATATGTTAATCTGCAGACTCTTGATGACCTTTATCAAACCTATATCATTTGTAGAATGTGTTAATCTGCAGACTCTTGATGACCTTTATCAAGCCTAGATCATTTGTCAAAAATGTTAATGTGTAAATTCTTAGTGAATTTTATTAACCCCACATCATTTGTAAAATGTGTTAATCTACAGACTCTTGATGACTTTTATCAAACCTAGATCATTTGTCGAATATGTTAATTTGTAGTCTCTTGGGGAATATTACTAAACTTGGGCTGCTCTTCATTGAGCACGTAACTGGGTTAATTTACAGTAAATCCTAGGACATGGGAAAATGTGTAAGGAATCGCCAGTACTCGAATATGGATGTGTGAATAATTCTTTGTAAATGAATTTTCCAGAATGAGGTAGCCTAGGTGAATACGTCTGCGTATGTGTGTTTGTTATGTGATATGTGTCTGAGTGCATCTGTGCGTACATACAGGGTGTAACACGAGTTTATGCAAATATTTTGGGAAATGAAAGAAAAAGTAATTCTGAGCAGAAAATGTCCTATAAACATATGCATTTTAAGGCTTGGGTTGTCGGTGAGGTGAATTTTTAAAACAACTGTTATCATTAAACGGGCAAGTAAGATGGCGTACGGGATGTCGAGTGAGTAGTCAGGGATATGGGAGGGGGATAGAGCTGATCAGTTCACTTGTTACTGTGTGAACAGTCTCGCTTTTCCGCCAAGGTAAATGAGCGTGTCCGGGTTACAAGTGTCAAATTCCGGATTCATTTTGAGAGCAAGAAACTGGAGACAACTCCTTACCGTTTCAGTAATGTGGAATATGCAGATACGATGTTTATTTATGGGTTTTGCAACAGTTCCATTTCTAGATTACACGGTTGTGAACTCCACTATTATACAAAAAAGGGAAATCGGCAATTAGGCCGATGTGAATAAAATACCTCCAAGTCAAATGTATTCTTTACATTCTGAACAAAGGGGAAAAATGCGTGCGTCATTGAAACCTCCCTCTGCGTCAGTGGTGTTCACTGGACCCCGATAACGGAAAGAAAAGCAAGCCTAATGGAATCTCCCTTCCATCAAAGATAGAACTATTCATTAAACACCGATGAAAGATTTAAAACGTGTTATCAAAATTCTCTCTTTTCCATCAGAAGTATTCATCACACACTAGTCAAAGGAAAAAGCGCACCTATGAAAACGCTTTCGTCTCTGTCAGATGAAAAAGAATTGGAACATTATGGAAAACTCTCTTCATGCTTTCCTGTCAAAGGTAGCCTATTCATACAGTAATCGAAAGAGGTAAAAAGCTGACCTTGTTCAAAGTGTAGTATCCTCCCTACCTACATTCTCTTGTTATCATGATTACTGTCACTATCACTCATTCAGCATAGGCGTAGGCCTAGTCCTGACTCCTCTTATCATGATTATTGTCACTATCACTCATTCAGCATAGGCGTAGGTCTAGCCCTGACTTCTGAATCATCAGTTCCGTGACGAGGCGGCAGGACGGTTAGCGCTTGAATTCAACGATCGCAAGTAAATGTTGCCAAGCAACATTTACACAACTTTCTTGATACGTAAAGCGAATCATTAAAATTAATTACATGAAGTCTGTTCACAGGTGATTTACTACTTGAACGGACTGTAAAGTTACATTTTTCAATAACGTGCAAGAAAAAATCATAATTAAAAGGCTAACAATCCAGTTGCCTAACGCTCTTCATCAACCCCCCCCCGCCCCATATCCGTGACTACTCACTCTAACATCCCGTACCCGCCAGCTTCCTTGACCGTTTTATGATAACGGTTATTTTAAAATTCACCTCACCGACAAACGAAGCCTTAAAATATATGTTTATGGAACATTTTCTGCTCAGAATGACTTTTTCTTTCATTTCCCAAAATATTTGCATAAACTCGTGTTGCACCCTGTATGAATTTAAACAATGGAACTTTGGAAGTGGTGGACAAATATGTTTTATATAAGATTTACTTTGTTATTTTCCTTTTTGATAGCTTACTCTGATGAAATAAAATGTAAGTTAATCCTGTTCCTGACGGCAGAAAGAACTGTAACTTGACCGTGATTAGAAAGAGTTTGTCACTCAACAAAAGTAAACAGTCAATGAGAAATCCTAGTTTTTTTAATTGTGATATTCCTAAGAAACGGTATTTAATTCAATTAATTTTTATTTATAAATATCTTTTTAAAGGTGTATTGGTTCTAAAAAACATTTTTATGCTGTACGTGTACAAAATTCTAGGAATATAAGAATTCCGCCTGCTTTTTGTCTTTCTTTAGTTAAGTTAAAAGTATACCTTAGTTTTACCAGACCACTGAGCTGATTAACAGGTCTCCTAGGGCTGGCCCGAAGGATTAGACTTATTTTACGTGACTAAGAACCAACTGGTTACTTAGCAACGGGACCTACAGCTTATTGTGGAATCCGAACCACATTATAGCGAGAAATGAATTTCTATCACCAGAAATTAATTCCTCTAACTCTTCATCAGCCGGCCGGAGACTTGAACTCGGGCCTACCGAGTGCTAGGCCACAGCTCTACCGATTCGCCCAAAGAAGTCTTTCTTTGGTAGTTTTACGACACGGTAATAATTAGGTAATTCTTGTTTGTAAAAGGAAAGTAGATTAACATGTTATTGAAATGAAGGGGTTTTAATGCATTTTATTATTATGGAACTAATACCACGACAACATAAGTACATGGCAGTTAGAAGGACCTTTATTTGCAAGTCTTAGTTTTCTGTAAAAGAAAACTATTGTGCCGGCTTTGTCTGTCCGTCCACACTTTTTCTATCCGGCCTCAGATCTTAAAAACTACTAAGGCTAGAGGGCTGCAAATTGGTATGTTGATCATCCACTCTCCAATAATTAAAGATGCCAAATTGCAGCCCTCTAGCCTCATTAGTTTTGATTTTATTTAAGGTTAAAGTTACCCATAATCGTGTGTCTGTCAACGATATAGAGAAGGCCACCACCCGGCCGCGGTTAAAGTTTTTATGGGCCGCGGCTCATTATACCGAGACCGCCGAAAAGTAGACCTATTTTCGGTGCATATTTTTATTAGTTTATTCTTGGTATTTCTTATTTTTCCTGTACGTCATTTAGCTAATTTATTCTGTACACTTTCGCCATTTTTATTTACACGTAAAACAGGTATATTTAGCACCTAGATATTTGGTTTTTTATATTTTTTATTTGTTTGTATTCGTTTTTCATAAAACATTTCATGAAATTGAAAAATACCGTGACATCGAGTAATACCAAGGCTTTAAACATGAAAGAAATGTTCAGAAATTGCGAAAATTATACGAGGTAAATGGGAATGAAGGTTTATCAGTTTTCATACTTTAATTTCTAAGCCTCTTAACTCATAATCCGAAGTATACAAAGTTCAAAACATAATTGATGAATGAAATTAGGAAAAATATGTACACTGATTATTATAAGAAATCAGTCCTATACAACTTAAAATTTGCTTTTTTGTTAAATAGATGTGTATCCCTTTTTTAAGTTTTGTTTTTTAAATACACGTGTATCCATTTTTTTAAATTTGATTTTTTATTAAATAAATGTGTATCTCACTTTTTAAATTTTGTTCATTATTAAATAGTTGTGTGTCCATTAGTTAAAATATGTTTTTTATTAAATATATGTGTATCCATTTTTTTATTTTGTTTTTTTATTAAGTAGAGGTGTATCCTCTCACCAAGTGATTTGAACAATGCAATGAAAAAGAATGAAAAAAACCTACACTCAATGACGTTCTATGCAATACAGAAATATTCTGCCATTTGCAATTTCCATATTCCTTGAAGTACGATGTTTACAATATTTCCAGCTAATTGGTGCATATTAAATTGGAATTAGCCACTCAGAATGTTTCGTAATCAAAGAGAGTTTTATCTTTGACAGTCAAAAGTCTCTGTATGATTTTAACTGAAGAATAAAGAGTTTTGTACAGAGAATTAGGATAAAGGTGAGCAATTCATATCACTGAATAATCCAGTAATCCAAAAGTCCTTTATGAATCATACTAAAACATAAGAATGCATGTATTATCGATCAGCCAGTCGTAGATTACAGTTACGCAGTTACTGTATGATATACTTTTCTCTGATAGCATGAATCTCAGGGGTTTGAGCATTCAATAGTGTGTTGTGTTGCCTTTATCTCGAAACGTAATATCTACACCGAACAGATTTATAAATCTAAGTTGTTAAAAGATATTTAGTTCAATTGCCGCCGGGCCGTTGTTGTACTATCGTTGTGTAACTGTTATTTCTCCTAAGTGGATGTCAACAAGATCCTTGAGAGTATTTTCAGCTGAAATATTAAAGGTCCAAGTTATTATTCAGTTCTCCCTATCGGTGTGTGTCATAATTTTGATAAAAATTTTAAGACTTAGTCAATTCTCGTCTGGCAGGTATGAGTAAGGTATGTCAATAACCTTCCATAGTCATGAACGCGATTAAACATAAGAATGTTACTTTTTTTCAGTTTTGATGCTATAACTATACACTGTATTGAGAAAAGTTAAGTATACCTTAGTTTTACCAGACCACTGCGCTGATTAACAGCTCTCCTAGGGCTGGCCCGAAGGATTAGACTTATTTTACGTGGCTAAGAACCAATTGGTTACTTAGCAACGGGACCTACAGCTTATTGTGGAATCCGAACCACATTATAGCGAGAAATGAATTTCTATCACCAGAAATAAATTCCTCTAACTCTTCATCAGCCGGCGGCGGGAATTGAACTCCGGCCCATCGAATGACGGTCTAAAGCTCAACCGACTCGGCCAACAAAGGGCTACTGTATTGAGAATATATATATATATATATATATATATATATATATATATATATATATATATATATATATATATATATATATATATATATATATATATATATACATGTGTGTTTGTGTGCGTAATTGCACAATTGTCAAATAGCAACTCTCCCAAAAGTTCTTTCCCTGAATTTTTTTGCGTCGCTGGCCGAATGATATTGGAAGGCCTTTGTATTCGCGAAATGAAGCAAGGCTTCAATATTCATAGACCAAACGAGCAGAAGCAGGCCTCGGGTTCTGCTGAACCATATCAGGTTTACGAGCTGGCTGTAATTAGGAGATGTTTCAGTTAGAATTCCCTTTGCTTTTCATTTAAAACGATGATGATGTCTGTTGTAAGGATTCCACAGGTTATGTGTAAAGGGTAATATCGACATTAGGAATTTAGGTATTACTCTCTCTCTCTCTCTCTCTCTCTCTCTCTCTCTCTCTCTCTCTCTCTCTCTCTCTCTCTCCTAAATGGGTAACTCTTTTATATTCACGAATATCAAGCCACAAATATCGTTTGATATCGAATCCCCTATACAATGCGAATAGTCTACTATAGTATTTTCAGTTACATATTAAGCTATATTTATGGATTAATATATGTGAATATATATATATATATATATATATATATATATATATATATATATATATATATATTCTCATGTATAGAATATGTAGATAGTATATCCTTCCAGAATGTGTTATTATATTTACTGTTTTAATTATCATGTATTCTGTGTAATAATTATGTAGAAATATTGTTAGAATTAGTTTATAAGTGTCTGTTGGATTTCACAAGAAATAATAGCGTAATTTAGAATCTTTTAGATAACCTAATAGCGGTCATGTGACTGTGCGGTCGTGAGGTCTTTTGCTTTGATTCAAGCGATAAGTCACGTCAACAGACGAGATAAGAGAAGGGCGCTTGGTCAAGCAAGCATTTTCTTGTTAGAGTCACGAGTTGATTGATCCCACAGTCTTGCATGCTTTTGAACATTCATTGTTCTATCTTAGCCAAGGCAGTATTGCACAGTCCTTTTGTCTCAGAGAGAGAGAGGGAGAGCACGTGGAAGTTTCGTCATTTCAACTCTGATCACGTATCGTCTGCCTTTGGTTTCTTGTAAAGAAACGTTTTGACAGCGAAGATGACGTCATTTAGTGACTATGGGGCTATGGGTTTTTGGTTGAAAAAGTAAACTTGTCATTCTGACTCTAGAGACCTTTTGGGCAGGTTCCTCTCTCTCTCTCTCTCTCTCTCTCTCTCTCTCTCTCTCTCTCTCTCTCTCTCTCTCTCTCTCTCTCTCTCTCAGATCCAGTTGGTCAAATTTTTAAAGTAACGTAAATTGTTTTTATACTGGTCGCTCTGTTAGTTGATTGTGAAATCTAACATTTAGCTAGTGAAACCGAATAGGCATTTGTGAAAGATCATAAAGGTGCTTCGAAAGGAACTAGGTATTTTGTGAAATACAGCTGCAGCTAATAAGGTATTTTTAATTGTAAAAAAAGATGATTTTTAAAATTTTTGTGAGTGCTGTTTAAATTGATTTATTATGCTGTTTAAATCAGTTTATCTTTTGTTAGGGATTTATGACACTTTACAATTTTCAAATGCATGTCTTTAAACATTCTTTGTGTATTTTCAGATTGTTTACTTAGTTGATCTTGGTGTTTCTTAATAGATTAACTTTAGCTTACATAATTCTGTTTCACATTTTACCAATTGCGATGATTTAATTTTTTTCATATCTAACTTTAATGATTAATTAAAATTGTCTCCAAGCAATAGTAATTTTTACTCAAAGTAAAATTGTGAATTTTGATATATTAATTTTGAATTAAAAATAAACTTTTGTATTTAAAGTTTTACAATAGTGTTTCATTTTTTGGCCACCACGGGTAAGAATTAACTTTGTGAGTAAGGCAGAATGATAGATAATTTGTTCCTTCAGTTTTGTTGAAGTGACTCAAATTGAGGAGAAAAAGTTACAGTAACGGAGTGATGCCCTTTGATCAACTTTAGTACATATTGATACCTCACAATTGTTTTGATAAACTTCAGTATGTTTTCATACCTCACATAGTTGATAAGCTTTTTAAGCGAGCACTGTTGTCTTTAGAGTATTCGCTCATAATTTTTTTTTATGAAAGTTCAGGTATCTGGCTCTAAGTGAGATAAGTTTTGAATTCCATGATTGATAAGTGTAATAACCAGGTATTTGAACGCTGTGTGAATATATATATATATATATATATATATATATATATATATATATATATATATACATACATACATACATACACATGTATATATACATATACACACATATATATACTGTGTATATATATATATATATATATATATATATAATATAAATGAAGTTTTCATCACACTATCATTTATATACAATCATGAAGCTACAAATGTCGTTTAATCTCCAATTCACGCTACTTCGGGTATATCCCAGATGGGGAATTATCACCGAAAGGGAATTTTATAATTGATAAATGGATCGGTACTGCTGGGTATAGATCCCTTGACACAGTTGCCTTCCAACGACTCCAGTCGACAGTCTGCACACTGAGCCATCAAGAGAGGTATAAGTTAATGCTGAATCTGCTGTACTTGTTTACCCATCTAGAGAAGAGAAATTATACTTAGCTTCGGCATGAACCCACCTCCACCATGATATCTCATTGGTACATTTGGAACACGCAGCTCTTATTACGAAATTTTGATCATACCGTGATTTATATACAATCATGAAGCTACAAATAGGATCGAGACCTGGCAGCACCGATCCATTTATCACTTTTAAAATTCCCCTTCGGTGATAATTCCCCATCAGGGATATTCCTGAAGTAGCGTGAATTGGATATTAAATGACATTTGTAGCTTCATGATTGTATATAAATCACGGTGTGATAAAAATTTCATAATAAGAGCTGTGTGTTCCAAACGTACCAATGAGCTATCATGGCGGAGGTGGGTTAATGCCGAAGCTAAGTATAATTTCCCCGCTCTCGACGGGTAAACAAGTACAGCAGATTCGGCATTATTTTATACCTCTCTTGATGGCTCAGTGGGTAGACCGTCGACTGGAGTCAATGGAAGGCAACTGTGTCAAGGGATCGAGACCCGGCAGTACCGATCCATTTATCGCTTATAAAACTCCTCTTCGGTGATAATTCCCCATTGGGGATATTCCCGAAGTAGCATGAATTGGATATTAAAGGGCATTTGTAGCTTCATGATTATATATATAATATATATATATATATATATATATATAATGTATATCTATATGTGTATATATAGATATCTGTGTGTGCATATATATATATATATATATATATATATATATATATATATATATATATACATATATACATTATATATATATAGATATATATATGTATATATATAAATATATATATATATATATATGTATACATGTATATATGAATATATATGTATATTTATATACATATATATACATATATAAATATATATATATGTATATAAATTATATATATTATATACATATATATATATATATATATATATATATATATATATATATATATATATATACACACACATACATACGTACATACATACATACATACTGTATATAAACATTATATATATACATATATATATATATATATATATTTATATGCAATTTATAATAATTTTCTGAAATTCATATCTTTGGAAAACTGTTATACTTTAATGCATTTTATTTCTATGTTTACGTGATATATATAACCTATTCAATGATTAAATCTTGCTTTTTGGAAATTTAACCACGGTTTATAACTTTAATTCTCAATACCACATGTAATTTTAAGCATTTAATCATTTTACATTTATGGGTTTTTATTCTTTTTTTTTTATTCTTGTAGTAGTGACAGTTGTTATAAGTGATTCTGAAGGCTAGTAAACCTAACTGGTTATTTTGATGCATTGCCTATGCTAATGACATTACCTCAATATATATATATATATATATATATATATATATATATATATATATATATATATATATATATATATATATATATATATATATAGAGTATGAATTATCAGTATTTCAGGTGTCATATCCCACGAGGGGGTCCAAACTAAGGGTCTAAAATTCAGTCTCCGAATGAAATACATCACTTAACTTATGAGAATGCTCTTTAATGAATATTTTCATTCTGCATAAACACCACTATTTAACTTTAATTATGGTACAAACCCCTTTTCATCAGTGATCAGAATTAGAAGTATTTTCAACTCGATGTAATCTCTCTGTGGCATCATCCTCAAACGGGTGTTTTGACGCCTATGTCATAACTGTGGCATACCTAACTTATTGCAATAGTTCAATGGCGTAAATTTACATCACATTCAAAATTATGCATGCACGTATAATGGCGCATTTTAAAATGTGGACAAAATTATTCCATGTGGGTGTCAGGGGTCCTTTGTAGAGCAATGAATATCATGTAACAAATATTTTATTTTAAAGTTCATATTCTGTTATACAGGAGTATAAAATTTTAACAAGTCTCATGGCGTGTTTGATTCGAAAACAGTTTATTTAATGGTGACAAATAAGACATGGATTTTATTTACAGTTCAAGAGGATCTAAGCTTCCATGCCTTAAATGAAATGCTTATTGCAAAGCATTTCTTGCGGAAACGTTGTAGAATGTAAAGAAATAATAATTCACTTAATTCATTCTATCCAAGCAGGGAAATATATTGATTTCTTCTATTATATCATTGCATTTAATTTGGAAATAATTCTTGATGCCTATTTTTCTTTCACTTTAGAATCGTGCCAAGTACCAACAATAATATCAACACTTCATTAAAGAAAAAAAAATATATAAGCTAATTGGAAAGAACCATCATAATTTTATTCCTATTCATGTGGTCTTGCAACTTAACTTTCACCTTTAAAATAACTATCACATTTTTCACAAAGGAAAATACATAGGGGGTTATTGTTCTCTTACTATTAATTTGTACGTTTTGCGAATAACTAACTGTAATAATGTTTTGTTTTGTGAATAAGAAAAGGTAATAGTCTGCTCGAACAACAAACACGAAATAAAAAAAAAAATAAATAAATAAAAATAGATAAATCAGTAAAAAAAATCACTAATTTTTAAGGCTGATTATTTGTTTTGTGAATAAGGAAATGTGATAGTCCGCTCGAACAGCAAACACGAAATGAGAGAGAAAAAAAAATAGATCAGTAAATAAAAAAAAATCACTCATTCTTAAGACTGATTTTTTATGTTTTGTGAGTAAGGAAATATAATAGTCCGCTCGAACAACAAACACGAAATGAGAAAAGAAAGATAAATAAAAAAAAATTACAAACATGAAATGGCAAAAAATAAATAAATAAAAAATTACGCGTTTTCAGTAGCGAGACAAAAAAAAAAAAAAAAAATAAAAGCAATATTTTGTCATGTTAAACCGGAGTGAAAGATCGGTAAAATTCCCAACTAATGCAGTAATTGAAAGGTACGATGAATTCCATTTGGAACTGACATTTGTTATTTCTACGACGTGAAATATGAAGAGTGATATTCACACAGACGAGTGCAATAGAACTGCAGAGGCTTTGTGGACAATGGGGTTTTAAAAATGTCCGCTTTTTTATATATATTTTCATAAGCTTTTTAAAAATCTAACAGTGACTAGTATATCAGCTGAAAGTTTGACAACGGTGAACTGAAAGGAGAAAATAGCTTAGAAATGAATTTTCGTATTTTTTAAAATATTTTCATAGCGTTTAAAATTCTAACTGTGAATAGCTTTTCAGTGAAAGGATTAAGAAGAATTCGATTACCATGAACTGAAAGAGAAAATAGCTTGGAAATTAATTTTCATAAACTTTTCAGAATTCTAACTATGAACAGTTTCATCAGTGAAAGGGTAAAAAAAAATTGACTTCCATGAACTGAAAGGAAACAGCTTAACAGTTAAAGATTGATGTGAATTTTAGTTAGTTTTGGTATCAAAGGGATAAATTGAGTGAGTATTATTATTATTATTATTATTATTATTATTATTATTATTATTATTATTATTATTATTCAGATGATGAATCCTATTCATGAGGAGTAATCCCACAGGGACCATTGACTTGAAATTCAAACTTCGAAAGAATATGATATTCATTGGAAAGAAGAGGTCACTTATTAAAAAAGAAGGAATAAACTAACGTATTAATAAATAAATAGAAAAAAGAATAAGATATATATGGGAAATAATATATTTTTAAAAATCCTTTGAATAAGATCCAAAATAATGTATGTTGATTTGATTAAGCTCTGTTGACGAAATTCTTATCGTAGCTATTTCTTTGTTCACTTATATACAGTTTCTATATCTATTTA
>JANJGK010006043.1:0-2500 GCA_039081455.1 Macrobrachium rosenbergii
CTAATGTTAAATATTCTCTTTCCTGTTTCTCATGGGTCGATTCCCATTTCCGATTCTGGGAAAGAGGTTTCAATGACGACGAACTCTAAATACTGTTCCCACTTTTAAAGAAACTTTTTTCCCCCTTTATTTGAAGCTTCTTTAGAGGGCGAAGCACGTAGGGTAAATAAAGCCATCGGGCAAACAGCTTTCATGAGGAGAGTAAGGAAGGAAATATTTTCCGAAGCACGTAGGGTAAATAAAGCCATCGGGCAAACAGCTTTCATGAGGAGAGTAAGGAAGGAAATATTTTCGTGGCTCTCCAAAATCCTGAGAGGGTGTTTCTCTACTCTCTCTCTCTCTCTCTCTCTCTCTCTCTCTCTCTCTCTCTCTCTCTCTCTCTCTCTCTCTCTCTCTTTACATCTTTTACGTCACAGCTGAGCTACGATAACTGGAGAGATTGAAAACGATTGACATTTGTTTTTCTTTATTGTAAGTAAAGTTTCATTTAATAGTTTATATTCTAAATTATTCTAGCAGTCTTTTGAGAATTATTTGACATAACATGTGATATAATTCCTTCAAGCTTTTGTTCGTAAATAGTTATACATAACTAACTAATTCCTGTTTCACATTTGATCTTAACTTTGGTTTTAAGGGAGTTACTGACTGAGATGTAATTCCGAATTATTCATCCAAACTTGCTTGGGGCGATCACAAAGGCTTTTCGCTAACTTTAGCAGCACTAAGTTACTTCACAAAACAGTCGGGAAAACATCCTCTCAGGACTGGCACGTGGAGTTTAATATTCCCCGTTAATAATACAGGTAATGATATTTCCTAATTTGTTTATTCATGCTTTATGTTTTGGACTAATTATTTATCTGTTTATTAAGAATGAGTAGTTATTCGTTTTAACACCGATTCATCTATAAAATGAAGCAGAGAGAGAGAGAGAGAGAGAGAGAGAGAGAGAGAGAGAGAGAGAGAGAGAGAGAGAGGATTATGTCAGAAGCTCAAATTTTGAAACACTTGTTGGACTCCATTGCAATGTTAGTCTAACAATTGTTATAATTTTTCATTTCCAGAATATGTTGGTTGCTCTCTATTTTCCCCTAAATGCAGAAATAACTCAGTGGCCCTTGTAAGCTATTTTATAATACTTTAGGAAATAAATACAATACTGATGTCAGTAGAAGTGTAAAGAAAACATTTTGACATCCGTTGTGTTTGTGTGTTTAGACCTAATTTGGTGCCAACAGGTACAAAACGAGATGAAGCTAAAAAATATTTTCCACTTTAATCTTATAAGAATATGTAGGAAATCAAATGAAGAATCACGACTGTACAGTATATGAATTTACAGGAGTGGCAGGGCTGTATAGGCAGCGAGGCGAGTGATATACAGCGACTAAGTATATACTGATTTATTAATAAAAACTCTGGACATGTCATTAACAATCGCGAGCGGAAAAGTAAGATTTAAACTGAGAACAAGAAAGGCATACAACTGGGAGAAAGTGTGTTTTCTCACGCTTGAAAAAGACCAACTTTTTCCTTGTATATGCCAGGGAAGACAATATGATACACATGGCTTGAAAGCTGAAATGTTTTTACATTTGTACACAGCTGCGTGTTTATGCATAGGCGACCGTGTCTGACGACACTACATAATAAACGTTGTTTCTACCGCTTGTCCCTGCTCTGTGTTTCTGGCCACCACGTGCCAGAAGCACTAGCGGATCCAGAAAAATTTCATGGGGCCCCCCCCCCCCAATTTTCATACTATATACATACATGCATACATATATATATATATATATATATATATATATATATATATATATATATATATATATATATATATATATATATATATATATATATATATATATATATATATATATATATATATGTGTGTGTGTGTGTGTGTGTGTGTGTGTGTGTGTTTATGTATACACACACATAACAGTATATATATGTGTATATATGTGTGTGTGTGTTTGTGTGTGTGTGTATGTGTGTATTCATCATTAAGATTACTGTTATTATTGCTTTTTTCTGAAAATGTTATCATTTTTATCATGATTTTTTAAAATTTTTTCCCTCTTTTTATACTTCTCATTTATGTTTAATATTATCTAGATCTTCAATATTATTATTTTGTCGTTATTTTTCATGGGGGGGACACGTGCCCAGGAACCCCCTTCTCCAACGGCTCCGCTAGTAGGCAGGCCCTTGTGGTCGGTCTTCGTTTGACGTTTCTTGTGGGGTCCACCTGGAGGGCCCCAGCGTGCCCAGCGCATGGGGTGGTGGGTGGGTGGGGGTGGTTACAGGGTAGTGACTCATCTGTACGACGTGTCACTGGTTCTGGAGATTATACGATTTCAAAGGCATCACTATACTCAATATTCAGATAAAGGCTGAGTGTCAAGTATCCGTCATGAGGAAGTGAAACTGGAAATAAATTCGCGTTTCTTTTAGGCATAAGAACTTTAGGAGAGAGCAGTTCACCCGCCAA